>PVKS010032910.1:0-22169 GCA_004027875.1 Aplodontia rufa | reverse complement strand
AGTAGTGTTTTGGCAATTCTTGGTTTCTTGTTGTTTCATATGAATTTGAGAATTGCTTTTTCTATGTCTTTAAAGAATGACATAGGTATCTTCATAGGGATAGCATTAAATCTATATAAAGCTTTTGGTAGAATGGCCATTTTTATTATATTAATTCTGCCTATCCAAGAGCATGGGACATCTTTCCATCTTCTTAGGTCATCTTGGATTTCGTTCTTCAATATTCGATAGTTTTTATTGAAGAGATCTTTGATTTCCCTTGTTAGGTTAATTCCCAAATATTTTATTTTATTTTTTTTTTAAGCTATCTTGAAAGGAACTGAATTCCTGACTTCTTCTTCAGTCCTGTTATTATTGGTATAAAGGAAATCTATTGATTTATGTGTGTTGATCTTGTATCCTGCCACTTTGCTAAATCTACTTATGAGTTCGAGCAGTTTATTGATGGATTTTTTTGGATCTTCCAGATACAGAATCATGTCATCAGCAAATAGAGAGAGTTTGACTTCCTGTCTTCCTATTTTTATCCCTTTGATTTCTTTCTCTTGCCTAATTGCTCCAGCTAGGGTCTCAAGAACAATATTGAATAAAAGAGGTGAGAGCGGACATCCTTGTCTTGTTCCCAACTTTAGTGGAAATGCTTTCAGCTTTTCTCCATTTAGTATTATACTAGCTGAGGGTTTAGCATATATAGCCTTGACGAAGTTCAGAAATTTTTTAACATGATGAAATATCTCAAAGTTTGTTGGAAGACAGTGCCAACTTGTTCAATTGAAATCAATGCAGACCATGATCAAAATCATTTCAATTTAAAAAACAAAAATAAAATGAAATAAATTACCATGGTGAGATATTTGATATCTCAGTAATATATTGTCACCACTTATTTCAGCTTCAATTTATGTGTTTGTCTTACTCTTTGATTGACAATTCTTGTGTTTGAATGTTCTTGAGAGTTATTTTTCTAGACAATGTCCAGGTCATGCATTAAGTTTAAATGTTGATTGAATTTTAAATTTTTTCTATATTAATAAAATGTTATTTGGAGTGTAGTATTAGTGGTGATAAAATTTATCAGACACATCTGCCATATTAAAAATTTAAGCACTCTTTTTTGAAAGCAGTCTTGTGATGCACTTAAGAAGGCAAAAAATAAATTTCTCCCTTTGTGTAATAATTTCTCTTCTGAGAATGCATTTTAAGAACTCAAGAAATGTATAATAAGATATAATGTTGGTAATCACAACTTTTTTTAAAGGCTTATATTTTCTACAAAGTAATGGTGGTTGAATAGTACTGGGTAAAGTTTTAAATAATTCAAAAATGAAAATAATGTGAATTATTTAATAACATGTGTCCCATACACATTCTGGGTGCATTGTGTATGTGTGTGTGTATACATTTCTTTTTAAGGGAGAGGGACAGTGAGAGAGAGAGGAGACAGAGATCAATTTTATTTAGTTTTTCACGTGGCTTTTGTTGCTCTGACACTGCGCTGTATATGTGGCGTTTGCGTTTGAACCTGCAACCTTGCGTGTGCCAGGAAAGTGCTGTAACTGCTCAGACACCGCTCTAGCCCCTGTGTGTGCAATTTTAAGAGTATTTGGGAATACCTTTCCCTCATTTTTTTCATTATTAAAAATAATTTTCATACAATCATTAATATCATACAAGTACCTTTTTAATAGATTATCTCATTGCAAACATGCTTTTCTCCTTGCTGATATTAAATATTATACTCATTTTACAAATTTTGGAAGATAAAATTTAGATAAATCTAAAGTACACTGATTTGCTGATAATCAATAGACACAGTGTATTGATGTCTTGATATTCTTTAGTTCTTTTGGGTTTTTTGTTTTTTTTGTTCCTGTTAATGCATTCTTTATCTTTAATTTTTTTAAAGTTGTCAAAAAGAAGAATTAAATTTCATTATAATTAAAGACCAAAAGCAATAAAAAAAGAAAAAAAAAACAATTACAATAGTGATTAGCAATTGCTAAGCACTAATTTTTATTATCATTACTAGTTTTGTTATTATTATAACTATTGATATAATTGTGATCTCAGTGCAAGTGACCCCCAGAACCCTTGTGTTGGAATTCTAAAACCTATGTGATTGTGTTAATATGTGATATAATAAGAACTCCAAAGAACCATTTCTTCCACTGTGTGAAAATAGCAAGAATGTACTATCTATAACCTCTAAAGTAGGATCTCCGTAGACACTATGTTAACTTTTATATTTGAATTTCTATCTTATAGACCCATGAAAAAAAATTCTGTTGTTTTAGCCAAATTCTGTTGTTTAGGTTCTTCTAATAATTTAATTTTAACTAGAGTCACAGGCTAACAAAGTTATATTTATTTATTTGTTTTGGTACCTCATTGAACCCTGTGGTGCTTAACCTCTGAACCATCTCCCCAGCCCTTTTTTTCTTTTTAAATTAGAGACAGTGTCTCCCTATGTTGCTTAGGGCCTTGCTAGTTGGGCTTTGAACTTGCAATCCTCCTACATCAGCCTCGATGACGAATGGGATATAGGCATGTGCCATCATATGTGGCCAAAACTGTATTTTATTTAAAGGACAATTCACTGAAATAATTCTCATTGAATTCCAATTTCCCATAGAGTTACAGGACATAGTTTTGTTTTGTCTTAATGTAAACAAACTCTCCCAACAGAATTCATAAAATAGTTTGATAAAGTTAGTTTCGTGGGCCTAGCTGGTTTTTAATTGAACTTAACTTTCTAAAATCATTCATTTACAAAAGCTACAAAGCAGGGCCTGGACCAGTGCTCGGTGGTTGGAGCACTTGCCTGGCATGTGTGAGGACCTGGATTCAAACCCCAAAACCACACACATAACTAAGTGTCAGAGAAACAAAGACCAGATGAAAAACTGAAATGAAATTGATTCTCTCTCTCTCTCTCTTTATATCTCTTTACCCCCCCCTTCTCTCTTTAAAAAAAAAAAACTACAAAGTAGTGCCCCTACTGAAAAATACTACTCATGAATAAATGAATATACTGCCAATGATGCTCTTTTTATCAAATGTTTAATTGTTATCCTATGTCACATCTATCTTCTACCTATATGTATACAGATATGCTTACGTAGTTTAAAAACATTTGTAAAAGTATTTTGAATAGTTGACATATAAAACCCTTAAATAGGTAGATATATGACAAACCATGAACATATCATTCCAATTTTGGCTTTAATTACACTCAGGTCAGTGCTTGTTACTCTATAACCGTAAGGTTATGAACAACTTTCTTACTGAGGTAGTCAATTACCACATGCTGGATGGGATGGAGGATGCAGGTGCTCATCTCTTGCACAGGAGCATCCAAACATGTATGCTTGACTAACGATGCACGACCAGGGAAATATGTCTGTGGAGCAAAAAGGTCTCAGCATCTGCCCCATCCGCTGTAGCTCTCATTAATTAAAAGCATTTACTCTGTTTCAAAATGTCATCAATTGAATGTTCATCTGCTTCAGGTCTAGCTTTCTAGTCATGGCAAAGTATGAGGTTAAATACCTTCAATAATCAGAAACTTCATAGCAATGTACATAGTTCATAAAAATGTGATTATGTGCTTAGAAAAATTAAATTTTTAGATTTGCATTTTGATTTCTGGAAACAATTAGAATATTTGGCAAAGTATCATACACTCAGGTCTCTGAGGGAAAAAAAAAAGTATTTAGTTTACGGTTTATTTCCTGTATGCTGTTATTTTTCTCCTGTGTGGCATATTCCAACAGCATAGATTGATAAAATCATGCCAAAGCATTTTATTGTAACTTTCTTTAGCCAATAAACCCAGCCAGATTCAGTGGGAAATGTGCTGTTATTTTCCAATTTCACAATGCAAGTCACATTCATTTTTTATTTGCCCGTAACATATTACCAAGTTAGAAACTCAACTTGGTAGAATAAAAAATAACTGCTAAGAAAAGTATGGAATAAATGTAACTTGTTTATATATGTTAGAGCTATTATTATACTGCAAACTTTCCAAAGCTTGTCATTTGCTGAAGAAAGAGAACAATAATATATCCAGAAACCGTTTGAGAGCAATAAAGCACATCGTAGTCCAGCATGTATTGACTAACTACCTGGACATTTAATAAATAATCTTGGGGCAACAAAACTGGTATTTGAAGACAGTTTCTTTTGTATAATGAGTTTAAATGTCTTGGAATTGTTAATTTTGCTTGGTTCCTGAGGCCCTTGTCAAAACCTTTGTTTTTTTCATGTTTGTTCCTGACATGGAGCTACATTTAGAAACTTTGTGAAATTGAGAATTTATTTCTCTGTGTTTTCACAAACACAGGATGTCCTGGAAAGGGATAGTTTGCTTCCAAGTAAGTATTCCTTCTCCGTGGTTCTAACAACAAGCAGCAAATACCCACAGTTGACATTATCATGCACCAATTTATTTCATGATCCCATTATTAAGATACTATTATTACCGGTCCACTTTTACGTATTAGGAAGCTGAGGCACACAGAATTTAAATAGTTGCCACATTTAACAGGGATGGCAGCAGGTTGGAATTCAATTTCATCCCTAGGATATCTAGCTCCCAACCCTATGCTGTCCTCAGTGAGTCCTGCCCATAAAGGGGCTTCTGGACTTGGGAAATGTAGCTCTTTCCAGATGATACGATAATCTTCCAGCAGAGGTAAAACACATGGATAAAGGAGAGAGGAAAGGGAGATCAGTGCAATGGAAAAGAGAAAGAGAGAGGTATTAAGAGGCCACAAATGGACCAATTGAGACAACACAAAAGACCAGAGATTTGTGCAAGAAAAAAAATGTACAGGTGAGTTGTACCAGGGCTCTCTTTTGAAGTGGTATAGGCAAATCCAGGGGTGCAGGCTTAAAAAGTGTTGAGGAGGCCCTGAATGGATACAGATCTGCAGGATCTCTAGTTCTTTCTGAATAGGTGCTTTTGATTTCCAGAGGGTAACTTGTGGGTTCATCTTAGTAGCAGATTGAGGCTGGATGTGCAGAGGAGGCCATAAAGGAATCTGCTGCTATTTAGCTTGGTTTGCTAAAAGATATTCAAAGGATTTGTGCAAAATCAGGAAAGTTGGAAGTCTTAGGAGAGAGTGATATCCCAAAAATAAAAAATCCTGTTGTGGGGGTCCTATTATCAACACATAGTGAGACCACCAGAGACCAAAAAAAATTATTTCTTGGAAAGAGAAGAAACAGAAAAGGGAAGAAACAGGCTGGTGCACCAGAGCCACTGCTCCAAAGCAAAGTTCAGGGAGAGCAGCCCCGAGTGACACACGCAGGCTGCTTTTAAAGGAAATTTTGGCAGGCTTACTAATAGGCTTACAAAAGGGGTCTTTCTCCAAAAAATACAAGTAGCAAGTTTCAGTTTACCTATTTCAAGTTGTACCTAGCTGGAAGGCAGGGCGGGCTAGGCAAGGAGCCAAACTATCCATATCTGAAACCAGCAGCTTGTGGGAGCCTCTGGAGGGATGCTTCACAGAGACAGTCAAGTGACCTTGACTAGGAGCACATTATTTTATCTCAGATATTTCTGCCCATCCAACACAACTCAATTTTGTCATGGTCAATCTTAACTAAACATGAACATGTAGATACAATCCATAGCCCTTTTGGAATAAAAATAATATTTTCTTGCAAATTCAGAAATGTATTCCAACCCAAAGCTGAAAAAAGACAGAAGAAAAAAAAATGAATGATGAATAACTGAAAAAGAAAACTCTGCAAGTGGGATAAGAACAATTTGACATAAACAGAAGAGCATAAAAGGAGGAAAAGGAGGAGCAGAGATGGATAGAACAAAGGGGATCTAGCATAGTCTCAGCTCACCAGGACCTTCTTACAAGTTCCTGTATGCAGTAGAAGTGATTGACTTCATATGATTTAGATTGATATAGTTTTAATTATAATGCTGTGTATAATTTGCTCAATTTTAATTATACCATAATAGAAGAAATCACATATTCAAATCAACAGTTTCCTTGCAGAAGAATAAGAACATTGTAGTAGAAATTTCTAGTTCCAGAGTTAAAGCTCACCTGTTTCCACTTTCCCCTAAAACTACTAAAGAAACATGGATATACTTACCAGTTGTAGACAAAAGGGAAGGGTACCATGGTTGTGTTGGAAATACTAAGAAATTATGCAAGAAATAAAGCATAAGAAATTAGGCCAAGGGAAGATTTAACTAGGATTATATCATCTCTTCACATGAAAAAGCCTGTGGGAGATGGCACAGAATCTGAGGCAAAAATATTAAAAAACATTCCAAAAGTGAGAAACTGAGATGGGTAGGAATATAGTCAGACACAAGGTCTGAGCAATGCCAATCCTATATGTGACTTCAGAGATGAACCTGAAAATAAGTGACTATAGCTGCAATGAATATCCTGCAGAGTAAAGTGGAGGCACCAGCTGGGAAGACAGCCAGTGGAAGCACTCAAGTCAGTAAAAGACTTTCCCAGCCTTACACAAGTGCTTGCTGAAACATCTTAGCAAACTGCTAACATCAGAGGTGAACTGTTGCCTTTGAGAATATAATGACCCTCAAGAAGGCCTGAGACTATAAACCAATTTTACACAATGAGGCGAGACACCACCAGAGATGATGGCCACAATGATCTAGGAGCCACAGGGCCTCACTTTAGAACTTTTATTTGTATTTGTGTGTGCATGTGTGTATGTGTGCTTACACATGTTCATGTTCATATTCAGAATTTGCAATATTAAAGGTTGAATGCTACAGTGCTTGCTGGTCAGTTTTGTTAGGGAATATTTCATTTTCCCCATAATCTGTAGTAATGTTGGATTAGAGAACATTTTCCTCAGCCTTGAGCAGAGATTCCCAAAAGAGTACCATCTTTGAATGTAATTTACTCTAACATTCACCCTAGGTTCACTCTGAGAGCATAGCAGAAGGTTATATTGTGAGCCTGATTACATGAATCAGGGTCTTCTTTCTTCCTTCAGGACAAAGGCAGCATAAACTGTTGAGGTTCAAGTCTGTAAAATCAATTTCCAATCTCTTTCTCCTCACCCTTCCGTTCCTGAGAATACTGTGAAATGGTAATGTGATGATATATTGCATACTGCCTTTTATTTTATTTTGTTTCTTTTTTCAGGGCTGAGGACCGAACTCGGGGCCTTGCACATGCTAGGCAAGCGCTCTGCCACTGAGCGAAATCCCTAACCCCTGTGTACTACCTTTTAAGGACAAAAACCAACTGTCCAGTTGGTGTCTCTAGCCTCACACCTTGTCAGTAAGATCTCTGGTTGAGATCTAAACTACATCGATTGATCCTGATTAAATTTATGTACACTTTGAATCATGAGAGGAATTCATTGGCTATGGTTTAGGGGTAGGATGTAACCTGGGATAAATCAAAATTTGCAAGTCATTGTATTCTGGGCAGGAATCCCACCCTACAGGATTCTTTCTTCTGGCTGTCGGGTGTTTGGCCTGTAAGTACAATCATAAGCGTTCTTCTCTGCTTTGCTCCATGTCCAGTGGTCTCCTAGAGTCCCGGAACATCAGTGAATCTTCATGAGGCAGCTGGAGAAAGCATCTAAAATCTATAAGTCCAAAAGAGACAACATCTCCTTGCTGCAAAGGTATCATCCACAATGCTAGAATTGCACTTTCTAGTGCTGACAATGCTGAGAGAAGGATGCTGAATCTCTCCTATCAGGGTTACTTTTCCGTTCCCCTTCCTGGAAGAGACCACTTGCAAGTTAGGGGAAAGCACCTGAGCCTGTGAACCTGCCCTCATTCCCACCTTCTCCGTTGGTACTCCCCACTCACCATGCTCATATGATTGTTATCATATCTATCCAAGTTCTCATTATGATTTTTTCTAATGTTCTGCTTAAATACTTATTTGAAGGATTTTATTTTCATCCAAAGGATTCCACAAAATCCTTCCAAATTGTATTTCCTTACAGGCTTAAAGAACTACCTGTTGTAGTTCATTGTTTCAACTTCTTCCCTTAGAGGGCAAGATATGGGTTCCTTCCTCTTTGATTAAAAAAAAAAAAAGCAAATCTGTTTCCTTTCTCCATCCTCTGCTTACCTACCATCACTGCAATTCTCTTCACCCCATCTCCTCTCCTCTCTGTTTCCCTCATTTATGTTCTTTCCCCATCCCAAATATTTGCTTTCTTTGTCATCTTGAAAATGACGAAGCTCCAAAAAAGAAGGAGCCTGGCATTAGCAGGAAGTGACTCATGTAAGAACACTATTCTTTAGAAAGTTTGACAAGGAGCATTTTGTAAAGAAATTAAACCACAATATTCAAGGACTGATAGAGTAGCTGTCCCATCCAGTATAATTTCCTTTTATTGTTCTTACACTTTTTCTCTAAACAATATTTATTTCATTTAATTGTTACAATGCTGAAATTAGTTTCCTATTATTTGATTTGAGATTTGTGTTTTAACTTTGGAATGATTTTGTTCTATATTTGTCTTTTTATCCAAATTTAATTGGGCACATTAAGGTTATAAACATTGCTTTATGAAATGCATAATGCAAACATCCACCTTTTTTCTATGCTCCAGCCTGCTTTGCAAAAATAAGAATTGCTAGGCACCATCGTGCGTGCCTATAATGACAATGGCTCGGGAAGTTGAAGCACAAGTTCAAAGCCAGCCTCAGCAATTGAGGATGAGGCCTATAGTTAATTAGTGACACCCTGTTTCAATATAAAATAAATAAAAATAAAAGGGCTGGGGATGTGGATCAGTGGTAAACTTCTGGGTTTTATATATATATATATATATATATATATATATATATATTTTTTTTTTTTTTTTTTTTTTTTTTTTTTGTCTGAAAAACAATTTGGATCAGGGGAACTATTTTAGCCTAGTTTTGAATCCCTTCAAATTTTCTTCATGCTCTTATCTATTCATATAATATTTTCTTGATTTACTTGTGCTGCTTCAAAGTTCAAAGGATATTATTGTTCTAGATTCAAAAAACTTTAGTACCCATATGTAAGTAATATCCCTTTGTATTTCCTAACCTTGCCTTTTTTATTTATTTTCAACATATATGATATTCAGCTCTGTTTAGCATGTAAGCTACGGGTTTTTTTATATTACTGCACCAAAAGTTAATATATAAACATGGCACAGTGTATTTATGCTTTCTGCAGTTGATGAGAGTTGGGGAGTGGTTGTTGAGCTACTACCAACTCTCTGTACATAGACATATTTGGGAAGGTAGGATCTGGCATGTGTTATTTTCAATATTTTTGAATTATTTTCAATCTATATTTTTATTAAGAAGTTTATTGTACAATCAAAAATGCACCCAAATTAACAATCTTATATGCGTATATTAAATTAGATTTACCTGCTAGATCTCTCCCTATTCTCTCTTTCTCCTCGCACTGTAAAGAATGTGGGTTTTTTTTTTTTTTGTTCAGTTTTAAGTGTATGTTGTTTCATTTTACCCATTTGTTATGGTTTGAATGTGAGGAGTCATCAAAAGCTCACATGACAATTTGAGAAGCCTGGGGTGAAATGATCGGGTTATAAAAGCCTTAACCCATTCAGTGAGTTAATCACCTTATAGGGATTAACTGGCAACTGTAGGCTGGCAGGATGAGGCTGGAGAAAGTGGGTCATCAGGGGCGTGCCTTTGGAGTATGTATTCTGTATCTGGATTGGAGTTGTGCCCTTTGCTCTGCTTTTCAATATGATGCCTTGAGCTATCTGCTTTGTGGAGCCAAGCCTTCTTCCATGATGTTCAGCCTCACCTGGAGCCCTGAGGAATGCAGCCAGCCTTCCATGGACTAAGACTTCCAAAACCATGAGTCCTCCAAATAAACTTTTCCTCCTCAAATTTTCCCTGTCAGATCCTTGGGTCACAGCAATGAAATAGCTAACTAAAACACCATTTATGACTATTTTTAAAAAAATATTCCCTCATGCATCTCAACCTTTCCTTCCAGAGTAAACGTTCTTGCCTCTGGAGGATGTATTTCGTGAAGCTTATCTTGTGTGTATCTTTTATTGAAAAATAGAAAATAATAAAATAATAAAACAGTTTTGTTTGTTGGAAAATATCTCACCCTCACTACTGCATTTAGCAGCTTTATTCACTTGTAAGAAGAAAACTAAAATATCTTCCAAATCTTGGCTAAATATAGAAATTAAGAATTCATAAACAAGAATTGGCCAATAGAAAACAAATTGAAAGAATAATCATTTTTTTAGGAAAAATAAAACAGAAGAAAAGCTAAATGAATAAAAGAGAATCATGTTGTCCTTTCAGATTAAGGAGTCATTTAAGCCGTGTTAATAGCTCTGTAGCTGAGGACAATAACTCCATATTGCAGCGAAGGGCCGGTTCTCCTGAAGGGCTGAAGAGTTGCAAACACTCTTCTACTCCCACAGCCTACTATCTTTAACACCAACAGATATCAAAAATGGGTAATGAGAACAATCTAGGACTCAGATGGATCCAATTTCACCAGTTTCAAGCTATTCTGTGAAACACTATAAGGGAATCAATTTCATTCTTTCTCTGTCCAGAGTTTCTTTCAGACAATGGTGTTATAGGACACAATGCCTGGGGCATTGTGGGTGAGGGATCTTATGATTCTCAGTCTACGTGTACTTTGACCTAATACCAAGGGAAAGTTGGTAGACACTAAGACATTTTCTGGTTTACGTCCCAAAACCCTCTGCTCTGAGTAACCACATGTCTCTCCTTCATGAAACCGTCCCTTTTCTGTTGCCCTGTGTTCACTCAGAGTCTTCCAACAGGTCCCCTCCATGTTTTAGACAACATGAGCATATTTCTCTAACATTATTTTTCAAATTATGCATTCAATATGCTTTTATGTACTGCACTATGATTAATGCAAGACAGGGAGCTCATACCTTGATCAATGATATGTAAACAGTTTAGTTTCAGATGAAACATCTATTTATTTGTATACATTTAAAGAAATGTAAGAAGGTACATATATAACCTTGATAAGATATGGAAGGCAACAGTCATAATTTTCTCTGCATTATTTTATTTATTTTCAAAAGGACTCAATAATCTATACATGCTTTCCTAATGTCACTAACTTTATAAAATCTGCATTTACTAAAAATTTTAGTACCATATCCATTTCTTAAACAATCTATCTGAATTCCTTAATCAGATATTGCTATTGATTGATCACTTTAAATTTTCCTTTGCTATTAATCTTTCTTCCTTTCTTTTTTCATTATTTGGTACCAAGCTTTGAACCAAGGGGTGCTTAACCACTGAGCAACAGTCTCAGCACACTTTTTTCTTTTCTTAATTTTTATCCAGAGTCTTGCTAATTTGCTTAGGTCCTCGCTGAGGCTGGCTTTGAACTTGTGATCCTTCTGCTGCAGCCTCCTAATCACTGCAATTACAAGCACGCACCATCATGGGTGTGTGTGTGTGTGTGTGTGTGTGTGTGTAAATTCTAAATGATCTTAAATGATTTAAAGTGAATCAACCATTTTGATCCAAACATCATAATTATAGGGATAGTTTTTGTAAGGAGTGATTGTAAAATTTTGCAAAGATTTATGACCTATTATGCAAAATTTAAAAATGATTACAAAGACGAAACAATAGAAATGTATACTAGAATCAATTAATCTACATTTAATTTAAAAGTTATTGTGCATTTATATAATAAAGAGTCACTGAAATGATATTAGAGATCCACATTCATTTTTCATTTTTTTTCCGCCTGAAGGTCCTTTATTTTTTTCATGACACTAACTCCCTCTTGATTTATGATTATCTATGAATATATAATATATATTAAAATAGCATGAGAAGATTTACAGTAAATATGTAAACTCAGCACACAATCCACCCTACTACAAATTAACACTTTTCATTGCTTTCATTTTTCTGAAGTGCACTAAAAAAGAAAATTTATATATGACTTTTAATAAGAGTACATCTAAAGTACATCTAACTTTATTTGCATATATAAGAACATATTTTAACTTAAAAGACATAAGAAAATCATGCCTAAATGAGTTGAATTAATGAATTATTCTATATTTTATTTAATTTAAAAAATTAAAATGAAACTATTAATTTTTATGTAGTCTTTTAATTAAATGTGTAAGAAAAAAATTTGTAATTGTGGAGTAAATGCTGTTCTGCAAGCCAGGTGAGCTATTTAATATATATGTATGTGTATGTGTATGTATGTATGTGTGGGTGTGTATATGTGTAAATTTTCATATTAGTCCTCAGAAATAAACTAAAATTAAAAAAAATAAGAGTAGCACTATCTTAATAAAGAAAATCATGAAAACCTATAAAAAAATCTAAGTATGTTATTGAACTTAAAGATAAAAGTTTTCAAAATTTCTTCCAAATTAAATTTTAGCTTTCATAAAATTATTGTCAAATGCTAATTTAAGGAATTTTTTGGCTTAAAAATAATTCTATTCATTGTCATAAAAGTAATGGAACAATGACAGTCAAAATCATACTGAAAACAAACAAGGAAGTGGTTACATTGCAAGTACCCTAATGAAAAATATTCCAAAGCAATTCAAATTATTAAATAATTACAACTTCATGGGGATATGACTCCATTTGAAATATGGGTTTGGGTCAATTAAATATGTTTGTGATAAAGCAAATAACATCATAAAAATAGCAGATGACCTGAAAAAATAAATGAACAAAATGAAAATATTTAAATACTGAAATTACAATAAATATGAGATGAATATTTATTATATACCTACCAGGATTTCTTACTATTTCTTATAAGGCTTATTATGCTTTCTATAAATTAGAATAAATCATTAAAAATATGCAAACATCTGGGTTTGGATAAATATAGGAGGAAAAATGACCTAAATTTGGATTTCAACTTGCTTTTACTTTTTTTTTTAAGAGAGAGGAACAGTGAGTGATAGAGAAGAAGAGAGAGAATCAATTTTTTTAGTTTTTCATATGGTTTTAGTTACTCCAAGACTTCTTCAGGTGCACGGTGCTAGGTTTTGAATTCACGTGCACACACATGCTGGGAAAGCGCCTTAACCGCTGAGCCACTGCTCCAGCCTCTTTGTACTCTCAACTCTGCATTACTTGTTCACCATGATAAAATGCTTGCTGTGCCAAGAGGAGTAGAATTCTTGTGTTCTATGCTCTAGATGGCAGCAGAATATTTTCCCTCATGGACTGGGGCAACATCAAGAGATCACCCCTGATACACTGAGAATTAGGATCACGTGCTGGTTTTAAGGATAAGACTGACCTCATATATTTATTACTTTAAGGAGGATGGATGGTCAATACTAGCCCCAAAGAGTTCAGTTTTTCATTTTAGAAAGGCTTTGAAATGGATGAAGGAAGAAGTTGGAAAATGTACATTTCTTGTCACAGAGGTTCCAAGCCACTGAAGATACAAAAGAACAGGAAGATTTCCTCCAGCGCTTCAGCCTGGAAACCCTGTCTGCTTTAATAGGTGAAGGTGAGATGGCATGCAGTGATTTATACTCTATACTCGACCCTTAGTTAATGGACCAAGATAATAAAACAGCATTCAAAAGTCACCAGAAATCTGAAAGCAAAATATACAACCAAACTGAATTCAGTAAGGCAGAATTTGATCAAGAAATAGAACACCTGAACAACATATATTTTATGTTGAAATATGATGTTCAAAAGCCATGTAGAAAAACTGAGAATCTTGCAGCGTATCAATTTTATCTTTATTAGATAAATGCTCTTGCAAATTAATAACAAAATGGCAATTCCAATTTTTAGAAATTTAGCAAAAATCTAACAATAAGGCAAAAATTATTTCAAATACCCAACTTTACTAAAAACCACTTGTCGATTAATGGGTTATATTTTGGAGTTCTCAATTGCTACATTTCTTTAAAATTACAAAGCAATTATTTCTATTATGACTCACAATGCTTTGTAATACTAAATGATATAAATTACCAATCACACTAAGCATGCCAAAATGCTCTGAAACTATTGTTTGTAAATGTCTTTCAATTTCAGAGATGGTAATGTGAAAAAACGGATGAAGTAGATAAAATGTATTAGAAAATTACTGGTCATAAAAGGTTTTTATGATTCTTAGACTGTCTTTAACTGATAATTTGGAAAATTCTCCTTCAAAAGTAAAAGAAATTTGGCTAAATATTCAGTGACTCAGGAAGAAAATATTTCAGAATATTTGTGTCATACTTGATAAACATGTTCAGTAACACTAGTGGGAAGTACTAAAAGCATTAGTAGAAAGTATAGAAGTTTAAATCAGAATACTAGAACATCTAAATTTAAGACAACTTTGCTTTAGTCAAGTACACTAAATTATACTGCATATTCACATCAAATTAAGATTTTTTTGTTTAGGCTAATCTTAGTGAGTTCAGGGTGTGTGTGTGTGTGTATGTATGTGTACTAAAAAGGAATATAAGCTTATATAAAGAAAAATGGTGCTAAAATATAAAATGAGATATGAAAAAGTAGTCATTACTAAAATTATCATCAGGCTAGTTTTAATGGTCCTTTCCTTCCATTCTTCCTTCTTTTCTTTCCTGTCCTTTTTTCTCTCCTCACAACACTTCCTCCCTTTCTCCTTCCCTTTTCCTTTTTCTTTTTTTATTTCTTTGACAAAGAGAAAGAACGGAAGATTTTGATACAAATTGACAAATGAAAATAAGATGATAATGGCAAATAAAATACAAATTACATAAATATGAATTCTATATACATATATATATTTCATATATAAAACATAAAAGATAAATATTTATCATAATAGGTTGCATTTATTTGGTACATAAGCACGATGGAGCTTTATTTCATCATAAAGAAGAACGAAATTATTTCACTTACAGGAAAACAGATGGAACTGTAGAACATCATGTTAAGTGAAATTAACCAGGTGAAGCAAGGCAAATGTTATAGTTTTCTCTCATAGGTGGAAGCTAGAAAGAAAAAAAAAAGGGATATCATGATAGTAGAAGTGAGACCATTGGGGTAAAGAAAAGGGATAAGCAGAAAGGAGAATTTAGAGGGAGGCACTGAGAAGTGAAAATGTTCTGACTATATGCATGTATAAACATGCCACAAAGATTCCTACTATGCTGTTCACTTCATATGCACCAATTAGATATATATTAGAATACACAAATTAGTATTGTGCCTTATTCATCAGATAAATGTACTATGCAAATGAGTAAATGGGTGGCATCGTTTTAGCCATTAGAGTTTGTTTTATGGTTGATATTTGAGACTGAAGAGATAGAAAATGAGTGAAGGAGCTACTCAAAGTTATCTTTTGTACTTGGTTTAATTTTTCTCCCTTAATCCTTAAGAAAAGGCACTGGTTTTAGGCAGCTTTTCCACATAAAGAATATATAACAGAATGTGGGTGCAAATACCTCATGTAAACCAATATGAAAAGATTAAATTCAGTATCTAGGAAAACATTAAAATAATTTACTTTTCTCAATTATCTGTAAGGTGTTTTATTCTAATTTTATGGAAAATAAACTGGACTTAAAGATGATAAGTGATTTATGCAAAATTATTCAACTTTGAGTGTAACATTTTTTCCACACCAACAGACAGAGCTCACAGTTTTGAAGATTTTAAAAAATTTCTGAAGTACATAAATAAAAGATCAGAATAGTGGAATATTTTAGACTAAGCCATAATTCAAAGATACAGCAAAAAATTTTTCAGGTTTTTCATATAACTTAAACCATCCTTTCATAAATGTACATTTTGCTTTTAAGAACAATGAGTCCATGATTCTAAAAATATCTTATGTGCAATTTAAGGAAATCAAACTGGAGAAAATGAAAAGTAAAAATAAGTTATTAAAATCCTTCATTGAGAAAATAATCATCATTAACTCAATTGAATATTCTTTTGGAAACTTATATACATATAGATATAAAATGAGATAGACACAATTAGGAGAGCTAAACAGCCAGATACTCAGATAAAAATACAACATTCAAATTTTATATAATATAAAATCATCACTTTTGTTTTTTCTTTAATTTGCAAGGAAAAGCAACAAATTAGGCAAATGGACTGTTTGATTTCAAGTAAATAATTATCTCAATGGATTGTACTTACGTGAATAGCTCTCCAAGTTAAATTGAAAAAACTTAGAACTTATTGCTGTCATTTCTTGAACACTCTATTTTAAATTTAGAAATGGCGACATTATCCCCTACTCTGAAAAAACAAAAAATTCCCTTTTCAGTTTGCTTCTCATTTTCCCTGTGCTCATGTCTAAGTGTGGATAACATTTTTATATTAGTATGGTTTGTTAATTTTCTTTTTTTTTAAAGAGAGAGAGAGAGAGTGAGAGAGAGAAAAAGAGAATCAATTTTAATTTAGTTTTTCATGAGGCTCTTGTTGCTCCGACAGTTTATTGTATTCGTGGTGCTAGGGTTTGAACCCACATACTTTGCACGTGCCAGGCAAGCACTGTAACTGCTGAGCCACTACTCCAGCTCCAATTTTCATTTTATAGAATGTAAACAATTTTCTTCTGAGTTGTTTAGAGTGAACCCTAGAAATAGAATCACCATAACACTATCATTGCTTCTCTCTTCCTGATTTTTTTAATTTTAATTTATTACCAAAGTCAATTTTGAAATGAAATTGAATTTTTATTTTTATTATTATTGTTTTTTGAGACAGAGATGGTAGCTTCTGTTCAGGAAGGTTTGTCTATATTACCTTTGTAGTTAAACCAGTCTTTAATGAGTATTTTCTTTTTGAGTCATACTTCATTTTCTTCAGAATTTGGTAAACTACATCTCTGGCTTTTGGTATTGAATATGAAAAGATCAAAAAAAGCACTTTGAGGAAGTCAGGAAGCAGGACAAGATGTCTCCATATACATCTTAAATTTAGATTTCAGAGTTTGTTATTCCTTCATTTCTTTGCACATAGAAAATAAGAGAAATATTGTTTTAATCAGTCAATAGTGACTCCTTTCCTCCTCTTATTTAAGAAATTTAGATCAGATACTACTTTTGGAACATAATAGATCTTTCATTAGCTTTTTCAATAATCCCCATAACCACCTTATTTATGTATAAGGGGATATATTGGGGCAACTTGAAGTTAGGAGAAGTTGCTCTTTCTCCTCTGTCAAGAATGCTTGAGGATTTACAAACTAACTCAAGTTATGAATTTTTAGTCTCCTGGGTGCTTCTGAGGTATGTTTTTTTTATGTTTCTCTCTTGCCATTCCTTTCTTAGATCTGTCAGTGCTCCCCATTCCATCCCTTCTGTTCAATTCATAATTTCTTAAAACTGGGGAAATTTTGATTGCAACATTTTATACTTAAAGCAGGAAGGATATTTTCTTAAATTTCCCTACATCATAACTTGGGATGTAAGCTACTAAAATGCTAAAAACAATCATACAAAAAAGGGAAAAAAGGAGATAGAGTTTGGTTGGTGGCAATCATCAGCACACAGACAAGTATTCAATAAGTAGCTTCTCAAGCAATAAATGTTTTGCACACATATTATCCACAAAACACTGATTCCATTGCCTGCTCCTTTTAACAGTGACAAGACACCAGGGTGTCATAGCAGTTGCAAGAGCAACAAAGTCATGTTCCCCAGGTTTCCATTTGACAAAAAGAAAACAGCAGAATACAGTAAAACCTAATTAAATTTTCATTAATTGGAGTACAGGCAAACTGATGTTTACATAGATTTTGCTCTGGAAATTAATAATGCAAACAGGATTGCAAGGAGAGGATTTAAATCTTCAGAGAATAAGCTGTTTTCAAACAACCAAATATAATAAAAGCAACCATTTATTTGCAAATAATTGATGTATTAAACTGAACTTTTTCTCATCTAGTAATTATAGCATCACCCTATGGACGGATACCAAGTACAAATGTATTTATTTTGTATTTAATTGATAATCACTAAGTGAAATTGAAAGAAAAATCAAATTTGTAAAGGTTCCAGGATTCTGAATTTTTAATAGTTCAAACTGACTTTCTATCCAAATAAATCATTCATTTAGTAAGTATTTTTATCATCTTCTACACCTATGCTACTATAAAATGTATAATAATTCATTATAATGTTTTAATTAGTTGACTTAATGCACAAAATTTTATTTTTAGGAAAAATGATGAAATTATATTTATGTGTACAAACCATATAGATAAAGTGTACAGAAATATAGCATGGATTTTTGGCTATATACACTATAATAGGATTGCAACACTGGTGCACATTCTACATGTTTAAATTGGTTCTTAAAATTGTAGGCCTAGAGACATGAATTACCTCTATCACAGTGGATTTTGTACTTGGATATCAGTTATGGCAAATTCTGAAGAGATTGATATACCACTTTTAATTTTCATGACTAATTCATAGTAAACTTTTTAATACCAAAATATGATTATCTATGGTTAAACTTTCTTAAAATTTTTATTTTGTCTTTATTAGTCTGTTAATGACCTATTGATGATATTATGAAATAATCTTAAATATTTGTATAAATGCAGGTTTCCTTTCATTTTGTGTGTGTTCAAAAGATTTAATTTTTCCTATGAATTTATATGAATTGAATCACATAAGTTATAAAAGTAATTGATAAAATGTTTTATCTACACTTCTGAGGTGTACATCTGAAACACAGTTATCAAGTGTAGATTTGATGGTAAGATTACATAATTAAAAAGTACAAAATAACTAGTCAATTAAGCAAAATAATAATAGTTTAATAATAATGGTGTTATGGTTTGAATATGAATTTTCTTCCAGAATCTTCTGTGTTAATGCAAGAATATTCATCTGTGAAATGACTGGGTTGTGAGAGCTGTGATCTAATCAGTCCATCCAAGTTTGAGTGGACTGAGTGTTAACTGTAGGCCGGTGGGTCTTGAGTGTATCAGGTGGGTCACTGGGGCAGGCTGTGAAACAGTGCATTTTCCCAGGGGTTCCTTCCCCTATTCTCTTTGCTTCTTGGTCCCATCATGAACTGAGCAGCTTTCCTCTGAGGGGCCCTTCCTCTATGACATGCTGCCTCACATTGGGCCCAAAGCAATGGAGTCAGGCATTTACTGATAGCTTAATTCTTTGTCAGCCACAAAGAAAACTGACTAAGTAAATATATGTTGCATAGTTTTTGAGTACACATTTATTGTATTTCCAAATAAGCCCTGAGGGATTATGGATTTAAAACATAATCATTACCTGAGAACATCTAGTGAATTTATAGCTAAGTAAAGCATTAGGAAGAGAGTTTTTTTTTTAACCAGTGTGAAAAGAAAAGAGTACGAACGAGGTAGGACTAAGTGGAAGCACTGATAGCTATAAGAAACACAGTTCAGTCAAGATGATTGATAAAATCCTGATCACTGAAGATGACAGTATGATTTTCTACATTCAAATGCATTATATATGGGTTGCTTGCATAATATATAAGTGACCAATTGATAATGAGTGATGTTTGGCATAGGTGGGATGTGAAAGAGTCCCTTTAAAGGGAGGTGGAGGCAAAATTTTGGGATTTATGTCACATTTGAGAGATTTCCACCTCAAACAGCACTTAAATATAAAGTTATAATAATTATAATCTTTATATAACACAGGGGGAAAATAAACACAAAATACTTTTGAAGTCAAACAAGCTAACATGTGTACACCAAAAAACACTTGGGTAAAAGCCTGTACAAGTGATAGATACTTCCAGAATATTTTACAACATATAATTCTTCCTTGATAAATGGATATAAAGCAAAAAATTTCAGTTTTATCTAAACGTGGAGAAATTCTAAGTTGTTCCATATCACATTTTCTGATCAGAAACTTTTTCCAATTAATAGGTGTATCTTTGCCGGCTACCAAGATGTTGAGATATCACTTCTTATGGTATATTTATGTAGTGTATGCTATTGGGCAAGAACACAATTACACCAGAACAACAAAGAATTGTCTAAAGAGTAGAATATCTTGAAACTTATTACATCAAAAATCATTATCTGGTAGTCATTGTGAAAGGAAAATGTGTATATCTAGAACCTGGCCACTATTTCCCAGGTCCACGTTATTCCGATGGTTTGGGTTACCATGTGATTTTGCAGCATACACTTCTATACTGATCCCTGTGGTCTCGTACAGAGTTGCCTCAATGGGGAAGCCATAGTGATCCTGTTAAAAGGTACAGTATCCTTTACTGTCTCCATTTCATTTTATATAAAATCCAAAGATCTTAAATGGTCTACAAGGTTCTATACTCATGCTAGATCTCTGACTTCAACTGCATTGAATCTTCTTTTCTGTAAGGAATACATTGCAAGACTCCTCCTCGCTGCCTGAAACCTCAAACAGCACTGAATCTTATGTTATGCTATGTTTTTTTGTATACCTACATACCTATGATAATGTTTAATTTATGAATTAATCACAATAAAAGATTAACATTGATAACTAATAATAAAATAGAATACTTATGGAATATATTATGAAAAAGTTATTTAAAATTTATGAATTATTTATTTATGGACTATTACATTTAACATTTCCAGAACACAATTGACTGGATAATTGAAGTTATGGAAAGTGAAACTGGGTGGAGGAGAGAGACTGTCACTCACTCTTTGATATTCCACACTAAATTCTTGTTCTTGTTCTCCTGCCCAAACCTTTTCTACAGCACATGCCTGTATTGACCATTTGTTTTGTTTAAAAGAATCCTCCCCAGAATCCACCAGGTTTGCTTTCTCATTTCCTTCAGATCTTTTCTCTAATGTTATCTTATTTAAGAAATCTCTTCTTAATGATGCTTTTTCAAATAGCTGTCCCTACTACCACTCAAGGGATCTCTTATTACCTTGCTCCTTTAATATCTTTCTCAGAAACCATGATAACCACCCATCATATTAAATAATGTTAATTATTCATTCAATTCATTTTTTGTCTTCTACATCATGAGCTATCGGTGAGGAATTTTGTTGCTATTGATTGTTGATTTACCTAAGCCTAGAAGATAACATTTCCCAAACACCACCACTGAATGTTCATTGAGAAAGCAATGTTTTCAGCCATGTGAGAGAAGCTGTTCTTCAGTGGGAGAAAATGTGTCCACGTTCCAACACAAATGAAGTTGAGAACTGCAGAAAGACATTCCTGATGGCTTGATCCATGCTACCGTGGTCTGGAGGACCTGAATGAGTATTGGCTGCCTCATAGCATCACTTTTCAACCAAATCTTTCCAGTAGCAAAGCTCATGGCAATCACTTCCAAGAAAAGCCACTTGACAAATCTATCTTGTTTGTGTTCAGTTTTTCTCACTTAGTACTAGACACTCTCTTATAAACATACATGGAGCTCTATTAGTTCTGAGATACCCCGGAGATAGTAAGTAAATCACTACCTTTCTTCATCCCACTACTGCCTTCTTGTTGTTTTTGTTTTTAGAAAGTGCCATATTTGCCAAATAAGAAGTTAAAAAAATAAAAGAAAATAAACAGTTTACTGCCACCTTTAAATACCCAGTATCTTGTACAAAGTGATGCTTACCTACTTTCATATTTCTTATTCACGGGACAGGCACAGTCTAGAGGAATATTATTCTTTCAGATTGTTGTGCTGTTTTATAAAGATCAGTATGGATGGACCAATAATTTTTATATGAAACTTATGGTTAGTAGGAATTATTTTAGGACATTGTTGGGTTGTACATCACTTCTAGTGCACAAGACTGTTATAGGATAGTGCTGTTATCTGCTATTTATGTTTTAGGTTTTTGAGATTTAACACTGGCAGAATGGTCATGCGTGGTTGATACTCAGGCTTATCTTAAACTGGAAGTCGATTGTCCTTTTTAAACCTCTTACTTTAAAAAATTAGGGATGAGTCCACCATATGACCCTGTTATTCCACTCCTGGGTATCTTTCCAGGGGACTTAGAATCAGCACATTACAGTGACACAGCAATATCGATGTTCATAGCAGCACAATTTACTATTGCTAGGCTATGGAAACAACCCCGATGTCCCTCACTGGAAGAATGGATTCAAAAACTGTGGTACATTTATACCATGGAATATTACACAGCAATTAGAAACAATGATATTGCAGCCTTCGAAGGTAA
>PVKS010032909.1:0-22166 GCA_004027875.1 Aplodontia rufa | reverse complement strand
AGTACATGGGTTCAAACCCCAGCACCAAGTACACAACTAAGTGTCAGAGCAATGAAAGCCACATGAAAAACTAAATAAAAAATTAATTCTCTCTGTCTCTATCTCTCACTGTCCCTCTCTCTTAAAAAAAATACTGGGAATTAAATATTCATTTTAGGTAAAACAAAAACCTGAATATGATTAAAGATTCTTAAAAGAATAATTGGAAGCCAGGTATCCTGTTAGGTTAAGCAATATAAAATTATTGCTATTAAATCAACTTTCAATTTTAAAAATTGCTACTTCATTAAGCTTAAACTAATATTTGAATGTGAATAAAATCAGTTTAGGTATTTCCAATAGAATGTATCTGCTGAATTTAAGGTTAGTTCTTGTGCTGAAAGCAGCTTGAAGCAAGAAAATAAGTATGATTTGCTGTTCAGGATTACATAAATTATTGCTGCTTGCATTTTCTTATTTCCTTATATTTAATGATAAGGATTTTCAAGGAAAAATAATTCATAGTTTTGAGTTGTATTATATTGAAGACAATTAAGTTCCAGGTTGTATTAGAGATACATAGTACTAAATGGTGGGGGCTGAGGGGAGAGTATTTTTTTCACAAATCAGTAAAAATGGAGGGTTCAGGCCTGTTTAACAAAAACATTAAATTATAGAGACTTTTTTTTCTTTTCTTTTCTTTTTTTTTATGGGAGAGGGAAGGTGTTCCAATCGGGGCCTGTTTGAGTCCCACCATAAGGCATTCAGAACACCACCAGTAGAAACCCCTTCCTGAGCAGCCCTTCTCAGGTCCAACCAGAGGAGGTTCCCCACATGGAGCAGCCCTGCTTACCTGTGCCCTGTGTTCCCACTGGGGCCTGTTTGAGTCCCACAAAAGGCAGGGCTACAGTTTGGTAGGTTCACATTTGCAACCTTGAGCCTGGAACCAAAAGGTAGAGAAACACGAGGACTCAGGCAGAAACAGCATCTGGAAGAACGTGATCATCAAAAAGTTAATGGCTGATCTGACCCTTCAACTGGCAAGGAAAAAACCATCTGTAGAAGTGCCTACCTTCCCCTCATGAAATCTCAGTTTAGATACCCACAAGAAGCTCTTCAAAATGAAGAATCAAACAAGGAAGAGGTTCACTTCAAACCCAAAACTCCCTTATAAGGGATGCCATGGATAGGGGTTGAGATGAAAACCTTGAAAATATTATCAATGATCTGATTACTAAAAAGAACAATGAGCTAAAAGAAGATATAATGCAGGGACTAAGTGAGAAAACTCAAGAGATGAAAAACTCTATTATCAAAGAAAGAGATACACTCAAAAAAGGAAGTAACAGAGCTAAAATCTGCAGTCATTGACATGAGAGGAACTATGGAAGAATTTACTAATAGACTAACTTCTATATAAAACAACCTCAGCTCTTGAAGAAAGAACTTCTGAAAATGAGGACAGGCTGAGCAAGTTAGAGCTCACAGATAATAAAAAAGGGAAAAAAACTCACAGAACATGAACAGAATTTTAAAAATGTCTCAGATGAAATAAGAAAAAAATGATATAAGATTAATTTGGGTAAGAAACTGAAACACTAACAAATGGGATAAAGAACATTCTCAAGGAAATTGCTACAGAAAATTTTGCCCATATAAAAATAGAGTGAGATATGCTCATCTGAGCTTATAGGACACCCAATAGGCCACATCAAATGAGAAGCTCACCAAGACACATCATAATCAAAATGTACTTCAGGGAAATCAAGGAAAGAATATCAAGAATGGCAAGGGAGAAATGCCAAATCACGTTCAGAGGCAAACCAATAAGAATCACATCTGACTTTTTAGTTTAGAATCTGGAAGCAAGAAGATCATGGAAGGAGATCTTTCAATGCCTGAATGAACACAACATGCAGCCAAGAATACTATACCCAGCAAAACTCAGCTTCAAATTTGGGGGGGGGGGCGAAATAACAACATTTCATGATAAGAACAAACTTGCAGCATTCATAAAAAAGAGAGCCAGCATTACAAAGAATCCTCAAAAATAAACTCCAGATAAAAGAAGAAACTAACATTCCTCACAACCCATAGAGGAAATTCAATACAGGTACTTTCTGTCAATAGACAGCTAAGACAGCACAGAACTTACTAATAAAACCCAATGAATATGAACCACAACCACATAACTATTCTAACACTGAATGTGAATAGTTTCAATGCACTAATCAAAAGACAAAGACTAGCAGATTGAATCAAATAACAAAATCCAACAATATGCTGCTTACAGGAAACCCACCTTATAGCCAGTGACACCCACAGATTAAGGGTGAATGGATGGAAAAAAATCTACCAGGCATACAGCCAAAGAAAGCAAGTGGCAACTCTTAAATCCAAAAAAGTGGATTTCAAACATAAATTAATCAAAAGAGATAAATCCTAGTAAGGGAACAATTCAACAGCAAGAAATAACCATATTAAATATATACTCTCCAGACACCAATGCTCCCAACTTTGTCGAAAAAATACTCCAAGATATAAAACCACTTGTGGACCTTAACAAAATAGTACTGGGAAACTTCAACACTCCTCTATCACCAATAGACAGATCATCAAAGCAAAGAAACAATAAAGAGATTTCCAGTCTAATCAACACCATAAATCAAACAGACTTAACAGACATCTACAGACTATTCTACCCCAAATTGGCAGAGTATACCTTCTTCTTAGTAGCACATGGATCCTTCTCCAAAATAGATTATATTCTAGTTCATAAAGGAAATTTCATCTAATATAAAAAGTAGATATTATTCCATGTATCCTATCAGCCCATGATGCCATGACCTTAATAATTAATAGCAGAAATTATGGCACAAAATACATGTATGTGAATATTGAAAAACACCCTATTAAATGAAGAATGGATCCAAGAATACATGAGAACAGTAATTAAGGAATTCTTAGAGGAAAATGAGAATGAAAACACAACATATTGAAACCTCTGGGACAGCATGAAAGCATTCTTAAGGGAAAAAATTTATTGTACTGAATGTCCACATTAAGAATCAGGAGAGATCACTAACAAATAAGCTTACACTCCAACTCAAATCTCAACAAAAGGAAGAACAGTTTGAACCCAAAGCCAGCAGAAGACAGGAAATAATTAAGATCAAAGCTGAAATCAATGAAATTAAGAACAAAAAATAATAAAAAGAATTGATGAAACAAAGAGCTGGTTCTTTGAAAAATGAGTAAAATTGACAGACCCCTAGCTAATCTAACTAAAAGAAGGAGAGAATCAAAGAAAATTAACAAAATCACTAACAAAAAGGGGGTGATCACCACTGACTCCCTTGAAATCAAACAGATTATCAGAACATATTTTGAAAAACTATACTCCTCTAAATCAGATAATCTGGATGAAATGGACAAATTTCTAGACATATACACCATCCTCAAATTGACATAGGATGACATTGAAATCCTAAACAGCCCAATAATAGGCACCAAAATCCATGCAGCAATTAAAAGTCATCCAAAGAAGAAAAGCTAGGTCCTGATGGATTCTCTGCAGAGTTTTATCACACCTTTGAAGAAGCACTAACACCTCTCCTTATGAAGCTATTCCAAGAAATTTAAAAGAAGGAACCCTTCAAACAATTTTTATGAAGCAATCATAACTCTAGTAGCAAAACCCAGCAAAGACACATGGAAAAAAGAAAACTACAGATCAATATCTCTCAAGAATATCAATGCAAAAAATCCTTAATAGGTTCTTGCAAACCACATACAAAAAAACATCAAGAACATAATTCATCATGATCAAGTGAACTTCATTCTACATATGTAAGGCTGGTTCAACATACGCAAATCAACAAATGTGATTCATCACTTAAACAAAATTAAGGACAAGAATCATATGATCATCTCAATAGATGCAGAAAGGCCTTTGGTAAGATCCAGTACCCATTTATACTCAAAACTCTAGAGAAAATAGGGTTCAAAGGAACTTAACTTTGTAAAAGTCACAAATGCCAAACCCTCAGCTAGTATATTACTAAATGGAGAAAGGCTGAAAGAATTTCCACTGAACTCGGGAACAAGACAAGGCTCCCTGCTTTCACTTTTATTTAATATCATCCTCAAGACCCTGGCTGGAGCAATCAGGCAAGAGGAGGAAATCAAAGGGATAAGAGTAGGAAGGAAGGAAGGAAGTCTAACTATCCCTTTTTGCTGATGACATGATCTTATATCTGGAAGATCCAAAAAACTCCACCATAAAACTGCTAGAGCTAATAAACAGATTAGGCAAAGTAGCAGGCTACAAGATCAACACCTGTGAATCAATAGCTTTCCTATATGCTAACAATAATAGGGCTGGAGAAGACATTAGGAAATCGGCCCCATTCACAATATCCTCTAAAAGAATAAAATACTTGGAAATTAATTTAACAAGAGAAGTAAAAGACATCTACAAGGAAAACTATCGAACACTGAAAACAGAAATTGCAAAAGACCTGAGAAGATAGAAAGATTGTGTTCTTGGTTAGGCAGAATTAATATAATTCAAATAGTCATTCTAAAATAAGCACTGTACAGATTCAAAGCAATCCCCATTGTTTCCAATGTCATTCTTTGTAGATATAGAAAAAGCAATTCCCAAATTCATATGGAACAACAAGAAAGCTATTATAGCCAAAACATTACTAAGCAAGAAAGGTGAAACAGGTCGTTTTGCAATATCAGTTCTAAAATTATACTATGGAGCTTGGTATTTAAAAAAAAAAAGCATGGTAGTGGTATCAAAATAGGAATGAAGATCAATGGAATATAATAGAAGACTATGAGACAAACTCACCAATCTTTAAACATCTGATCTTTGACAAAGAGTGTCAGAATATATCATCGAGTAGAGACAGCCTATTCAACAAATGGTGCTGGAAAAACTGGACAGTCACTTGCAGAAAATTGAAATTAGATCTTTATCTCTCACCTTGCACAAAAATCAAATCTAAATGGATCAAGGAATTAGGAATTAAACCAGCTGCCATACAACTTCTAGAAGAAAAATTAGGACCAACACTCCCACACCTGGGAGTTAGGAATGACTTCCTCAACAAGAGTCATAAAGAAAATTATAGTGAAAAAGCAATGAATGAAATGTCATTAAACTAAAAAATTTCTGTACAGCCAAGCAAATAGTCAAAACAGGCAAGAGACCACCTAAAGAATGGGAAAGAATTATGACCTATGATCCCTCTGACAGGATACTAATATCCAAAATTTACAAAGAACTCAAAAAACTCAACAAAAACTCAAACAATCCAATCAATAAATGGGACAGAGAGCTAAACAGAAATTTCTCAACAGAGGACATTGAGCAAGCCAATGAATACATGAAAAAGTGTTCTAAATCACAGGCAAACAGAGAAATGCAAATCAACAATACATTAAAATTTCACCTCACTTCAGTCAGACTGGCAAAGATGAAGAATACAAACAATAACAAATGTGGAAGGGTTGTGGGGAGATAGGAATACTAGCACACTGTTGGTGGAAGTGCAGACTGCTTCAGCTGCTTTGGAAAGCAGTGTGGAGACTCCTCAAAAATTAGGGTTGGATCCATCATATGACCCAGCTATCCCTCTTCTGGGTATTTTCCCAGAGGATTTACAATCAGCACATTACAGTGACACATCAAAATCCATGTTCATAGCAGCTCAATATGTAATGTAGTTCAATTATGGAACCAACCCAGATGCCCCTCACTGGATGAATGGATCCAAAAGCTCTAGTATATATATGTGTACAATGGATTTCTACTTAGCTATTAGAAACAATGATAGTGCATCTATTGATGGTAAATGGATGGCATTGGAGGAATTCATGCTGAGTGATTAGCCAAACCCAGATAGTCAAGGGCCAAATCATATCCCTCATTTGTGGAAGCTGGACCTAAACCCAGGCTTGGCAGTAAAGTACACATGCATTTGATCCATAGAACAAAAATGCAAAATGTTAATGAGATACAGTTGCAAGATACTTCATAAAATATTTGAGCAAACTATGCTGCATACCAATACAGAAATGTAAATGTTTAATCCCATTATCAAATATTTTGAAAAATAACAGGAGATGATAGGAAGGGAGGAGAAGGGGAAATGTTGGAACTGAGATAAAGCAAGGTATATCCCAAGCAGTTATAAATGTCATTGTATATACTATAGCTGTATATATATATAAAAAGTTCTTCACAGGTATAAGAATTATGTCATTGTATTTTTTTTTTTTTTAGGAATAGTATAGGACCCAGAAGAAAGGCAAGGGATCAGGGGACAGGAGGAGGGAGGTAGATGGATGTCTTGGGGGGATACTGAACAAATTGTGTTGATAATTTGTGTGCATATAGGAATATGTGACAATTAATGCCATCATTATGTAAAATTATAATGCACTAATATATATATATACATATATGAATATGTATATATAAATTGAAACCTGGGCTACTCAAGGTACAAAATTCAAAGAAGTGTACCAATAAATATGCGATGATTCCCCCCAAGAAAAAAAAGGTTTGAGATGTAGCTCTGTGGTAGAGTGCCCCTGGGTTCAACTACAGTACCACAAAAAATTTTTTTAAAAAATTACCCTGAGGGTTGGCGTACATCTGTAATTGCAATGGCTCCAGAGGGAGGCTGAGACAGGAGGATTGTACATTTCAAAGCCAGCCTTAGCAACTTAGCAAAGCCCTAAGTACATTAAGGAGACCCTGTCTCAAAATTAATAAATAAAGAGGTCTGGGGGGACTGAAACGGTGGCCCAGCAGTTCCAGCAGTTGCCTGGCATGTGCAAGGATGTGCGTTCAAACTCCAGCACCACATACACAATGAAGTATTAGAGCAACAAAGGCCACATGAAAATCTAAATAAAATTGATTCTCCCTATTGTTCACTGTCCCTCTCTCTTTACAAATAAAATAGTTTAAAAAATGAAAAAAAATAGAGAGGGACAGTGAGAGAGAGAGAAAGAGAGAATCAATTTTATTTAGTTTTTCATGTGGCTTTTATTGCTCCAAAACGTTGTTTACTTGGTGCCAGGGTTCCAACTTGGGTCCTCATGCATGCCAGGCAAGTGCTGTAACCACCAAGCCACCAATCTAGCCCCAACAGAGAGATTTAATGCAATTCACTAATAGCAGAAAAGTACAGAATAGATACTTCCTTTCTAATAAGAAACTATCTTGAGATTTTATAATAAAACTAGTTTCAATCCCCACTTGCTGACAGCTGAACATGCGTTATTTGACACAAATGTTCCCTTTCCATGGACTTTCTGCTTCCCATCATGGAGGGTTTGAGTAAGAAAGTCTAGGTTAACTAGATACCCATTTAATGCAAGAGTTCTTCTGGGGGAAGCAGCAATAGGGGAAACCCAAGCTGGACATCCATGATTTGGCATTACCCCTAGATAACTAAGTATATATACATTGGTTATTGATGGTTTAATAATGTTTCCCCCTCAATTGTATCTCTATATACACCAATAAAAAAAAAGAAATTCTAGGTTAATATTGCTGATTCTGACTTCTAATCTGTATTGGTTTTAGCTACACCCAGCTCTTTCCCATGATCAATGCTTCCTTGAGTGTCTTGTTTTTAGAAATGTATACTGTTGTGTTGTAGCACAAATGTGCTAAGTAAATTTTGTTGAAATATAATAGTAACCCTTAAAGTTTTGGTGACATTTGCTGTTGTTTCTTTGGAATACCAGGTCTTAGTTAAATAAGATAAAACAGGGAAGGTTCACATACCATTATGGGGGAGAAAAAATTCAATATATCAAAGGAATACAGCATGAGCCTCACACACACACACACACACACACACACAGAAAAAAAATGGTCATAAAATTAGTGAGAGACTCTGTAGGCAAAAAATTATCTCAGGGATGTACCAAAATCAAAATAAATAGAATAAACGATCAAAATGCCTTCAGAGGAGATAGGAAGTGGAAAGTTCCACAGAAAAACAGCTTCTTTTAGAAATAACAAAATAGAATATGTGGAAACTAATGGAGTAAAATAAATAAATCAAATCAGGCTTAAACTTCACATGTAATATATGATATAATATTTTTTCTAACATACCCTTATATCAAAAAAGAAAAAGCTTTAAAATATTTAATTGCTTAGATCTGTGTGATGATTCCTTTGAGAGTAAAGAACATTTTATTTTGTACAAAACTATAGTTTGCTAAGGATAAATTTCTGCACAGTCAAAATAAATAAATAGAGTCTTTAGAAAACATCAGAAAAAAATTCTTAAATGTTCTATGCACATATGTATATATATATATTCATGCAAATTTACATAATGAATATTAGTTATAGATTATACAAAACAAATGATTTCAAATTTTAGCAGCATGAAAATAATACAAATTTATTTTTTCACAGTTTTTGTGGATCAGGAATCTAGAAACAGCTTAACTGGATTTTCTCCTTCAGAAGTTGTCACAAGGGTAAAATGAAGACATTGGCTAGGACTGTAGTCTCACCTGAAGTTTTAAGTTGGAAGAATACCTTTTCAAGTTCAGTAACCTGGAAGAATCTTAAATATATGTCATATTTACTTTAAATCATACATATAACTCCATTTACAGAGTGATAAATTTTGTTTAGAATAAAACACTCAAAATTTGAAGTTAAAATGATTATAGTAATGACAATAGTTTGAAATAATTGTTTGATTGCTACAGCGCAAATTATAATTGCTGCTACCCCACTCATTCTTTTCTTATTTTTCTATTCTTTCATGCACTAAATATTTTTGAGCCACCATGTTTTTTTGAGAACATGACAGTACACAAAACATTGTCTCTGTCCTCATGCAGCTTATAGTGAACAGTGATAGAAAATAAATAAATATTTAATATGTTAAATGATGGTTATTACTATGAGAAAGCAAAGCATTTTACAGGTGTGTGGCCAAATTTATATGATACCTGAAGGAAGCAAATTAGCAAGATGTACAAATAACAGACCACAGACCATTTCAAACTGAGGGAGAAAGTACATGTTACGGTTTGGAGGTAAGGTGTCCCCCGAAGCTCCTGTGTTAAAAGAAGTGGAATTATTAGATTATGGGAGCTATAACCTAAGCTGAACTAATCCACTTGATGGATTAATAATTTGGAAGGACTTCTATGTTGGTTGGTAACTGTAGTCAGGTGTTGAGTGACTGGGGAGGTAGGCTCTTGGGAATTGTATCTTTTCCCCCTTCCCTTCACACACACCCCTCTCCTCTCTGCCTCCTGGCTATCAAGAGGTGAGTACTTCTCATCCTCCTCACCCTTCAGCTATGATGTTCTGTCTCACTGTGGCCCAGAGCACTAGAATCAGCTGACCAGGGACTGAAAATCTGAACCGTGACCGAAATGATCCTTTCTGTTATTTTTGTCAGGTGTTTGGGTCACAGGGATGAAAAGATAGAAACCACAGTGCATAAAAGATCATCAGCATAGCTTTAATGTCCAAGTATACTATGCTGATTTCTAAAAGGTTTTCTTTCTTATGAAGTGTTCTGTGAGAGGCCTGTCCAGAGAAAATTCTGCAGGGTTAATTCACATCATTGTTCACTGTTTATTTCTAATATAGGAAAAATCTTCATAAAGTTTTGATGGATGGTACTTAGAATATATACTTAGGGCCTATATCCAAATCTTAAGAATCAATTATGTATCCTAGAGTACTAATTTCTGTTGCACAAATGTAAAACTACAAAAGGGGAAGAAAACTTTTTAGAATGAGTAGAGTCTTAAGTCCTGGTAAGTTCATTATTAAATATAGAAATAAGACATATAAATTAAGGCAGCTATAAGTGAGTGAAAGGCATGACACTGTTAAAGATGACTAAGCAATAGTACCCAATTTATTTTTTCCTAGTTATTCCTTTAATACTATTTTTGAAATACAAGTGTAAATATAAGCTAGAGTATGATACTACTGATCAGAAGAGATGAATAATGAAGTAAGAAATGTAACTGACCTCAAACATCATGCTTTTTGATTGCTTCACAATCAGAAATTTTCTGGGGCATTTGGATTATTTGGCACTCACTGTCACTTCAACCAGGACAGCATAGTCAGTTCTAGAACCAATTTCTTTCCTTTTTTGAAACTTCACAAGTCCCATTATTTTTTCTGGATTTGTCTTTGGGTCTATGTATAGGGATTCTAAATGAAAGTTATTTCAGTGTATGGGTTTTATTTTATAAAGCCCTGCAACAGGGGCTAGGGTTATTATGTAATTACCTGCTAAAATTAGTTGTTTAACGTAAGGAAGATCAATTAGTGATTTTAAAATTGAGTTATTTTATTTGTAATATAATAACTAACATTTATCTTCTAAATGCATCCATAATCTGAGAATTTTCTTTGAGACACAGAACTGTAACATCAAACTAAAATCACATTAAAACAACCTTATAGAATTCTACACTAAGAACAGTCCATGAACGAGTAGGAGAAAAAATTAATTTTCTATGTGCTTGTAAGCCCTCGAAGGTTGGATTTTCATGGATGTCACAACCCTGCTTACAGATCCATCTTCTTTAACAATCACAGTGTACTCATCAATTAACCAAATGATTTGTCTCTGCCCCAGGCTTATGCTGTGAACTTATTTAAAGACTTTCCTCTAAGAAAAATGCCCTGGACACCTATATAATATGACCTCACATTTACAAAGTTCACACAGTGAACTAGGAATTGTTTGAAGAAATTTTGCATATAACCTACCATTCAATCATCACAGCAATGCTCTGAGATAGTATCTTATTTCTTATTTCTGTCATTTGGAAGTTGAAAACTCTAAGATAGGTGTTCTAAGTAAATTTCCCTAAGTCCTAAAGGCAGTGTGTGATTGAGTTAAGGTTCGAATCCAGATATTGGAGTCTAGAATATGTATGCTTTAACCATTATGGGAATCTTCCTCTTTACAAGCAAGAGCTTGACATCACTGGGTTTCTTCAAAAGCAAGGAAGGCTGTAGACCAACATGTTCAGTGGCTTCGATGGTATAGTTTATGTATTATTTTCTGGATGAGTCAGTTACTCACCTGTAGCTTTTGTTTCTCAGCCAGGAAAGAAGATACATTTATTTGGTCACAAACATCCTACTTTACGTCATTTTTACTATAAATTTTCAGTTTAATCCATTGGCAGGTACCTATATTTGAATAAAACTAAATTATTAAAATTATGGAACTCTATTTATAAGAACATTAGCACCATGCATTATATTAATGTTTAAAATTTTATTGACAATGAAATATTTACAAAGTGAATCATTTATGTTTGTCAGATTACTCAGTCTTTCAGGAAAAAAGAAGCAAATGTTATTTTTTAATTTTTATGCTACCATAACAAGGATATTCTCTGTTGTGGTGAGGTTTTTATTATCTATACAAAAACTGTTTCCAAAATCAGTCTATCCAAAGATAAGGCGGGTTTAATACATACCATTTATGTCAACAGCTACCTTTTAGATTCTTTTCCTCTTGTGTTGACTGATGGTAATGACTGATAATCTTTTTAAACCTGTTTTTATCACCATATGCATACATTTTAAATACCCAAGAGATCATATGTATTTTAATTATATTGTTCAATAATGCAATTGATTCTTAGGCCAATGTATTAAATTATTATCTTGCGTTACACTTGTGACCATGACATATGAAGGCAAATCAGTTGAGTATGTTGCGCAATGGACAACTTGCACTGATAATTTATTAGAAAATCAATTTCCAAAATGAATGAAATTTAGAGATACATATTTGTGGGACCCATGTAGAAGCTAAGTCGTTTCCAGTGAACAGAAATACTAACGCTATTTTCCTAAAAATGTTTTTAAAGTATCATAGATTTTAAATAATTAGAGCTAAATTGGGATAACTACCCATGCCTTTAAAAATTATTACATTATTTGTTACATTTATTTAATATGCAAACAGTACATATTTTGTTATGCAATTATAGACACAATCAGAGCCCTGAACAGTTGTCAGGGGAATAGATTTTTTTTAAAATTACAGGTTAATTACTAACAACTTGTTTTAAAAGGAATCTAAAAAGTTAGAACTTCTGTAAATAAATTAGAAGGTAGATTAATATAGTTCTGTTCATATGCAGTCTTGATAATATCATCCAAAAGTAAGTAAGAGAAGATGAGATCATACTTCCTGTGCTAGAATATAATTGTAAGAAACCATAAAACTCTGAATTTTTCACTGTGGCCTTTGCATGTCTATGCGTCAAACCACTATGCTTCCCATCACACTTACCCATAATTTAGTTCCTAACTATCCCTTTCATCTTTCTTGATAAATTAGAGTTAACTAATAAATATTAGTCCACATTACACTATCTCTTTTCCAAACTGAATTTGAACAATTCTCGAGTAGCTGAATTTTTATAACCACATCTTGCTTAAAACTTGTCATATTCTTCCTTTCTATTCCAAGACAAAATGTGCCTAGAGAGCACTATTTTCCTAGAATTTTCTAATAAAGTCCAAACTAATGGTACTCTGATTTTCTTCCACCAATAGACAGAATATTGAGCAATATCATTTTATAGTGTCTTAGGAACCACACAAGACCTGAAATTTTTGCATGCTTAACTTTGGGCATGGGTGCTCTCAAAAGGCTGGAAGTAAAAAGAGGAAGGAAAAGAGATTAAAATAAATATTAAATTGGTACTGGAACAGTGGCTCAGTGGTTGTGGTACTTGCCTGGCATGCACAAGTATGCGAGTTCAAATCCCAGCACCATGCACACAGCAAAGTCTCCCAGCAATGAAGGTTACATGAAAAACTAAATAAAAATTGTTTCTCTCTTTCTAAAATAAATAAATATAAAGCAATAAATAAAACTTAATGAAATTAATCAAAACCTAGACCTGCTTTATTTTTCTTATTTGGGAACTTTCTTTTTTGGAATACTTAAAATAAATTTAACTAAATATGAAAAAATCTTATCAATTTATCAAAGATCTTATCTCTCAACTGCAAATGAGAAATCTACTCAAACTACCTGAAGCAAATAGAATTATGTCTGTGAAGAAGAAACATTGTAAGCCAAAACTTTTTATGTGCATTTGCAATTTCTGTATGAATTGGAAAAAAACTATGAAAAAATCTTATTTTTGTGGGGAAGCTAAAACACATCAGAAATCAAATCTGTATTTTGCTGAGTGGTATAGTGAGCATCTTTTGATTTTTGTCTCCCTCTTAACCCTCCACCTTTGGGAAATGTTCAAATTTTTCCTTCTTTTAGTAATAGGGGAGTCTGTCAACCATCTTATGAAAACCACTCCGAGATTTAGGAGAATATATATCATTCAATCATACTGCCTCATTGTCATCATGTGATTGATTTAGAGAATAAATATGTACTTTATACAAGGACGAGACATTACTTTTTTGCAAGGATGGTTATAAGTTATTCTCTTGCTTGTGGATTCCCAGTTAAGGAGGGATGCTAAGAGCTGGTATTTCCCATTTTCTCCACCACATGAGAAGGATTGTCTTCAGTAACAAAGAAGGTGGTTAAAATCTAAGAAGTAGAAAGAAAGAGTTCTAAAAATAATATGTAAATCCTAGAGCCACTCTGTTTTCTATACCACCTTCATACTTGTCCCCAATTAGTGTGATATCCACCCTGCGTACTCACTCCTATAGTTCAGATTAGGTTTCTGTTGAGTGAATAATGAAGAAGCTTAATACATGAGATTAGGTAGACTTAATTCTCCACTGTTAATTCAGTAGTCTAGCATATAGATCTTCAGAAGTACACTTAATGTTGTTAATAAAAATATTGATATTATTAAAGATGTCTTGCATAGTGTGGGGTGAAAGTGGTAGGAACCAGATATATACTGAGACATATTTAAACAAAAATTAAAATAAGATAATTTAATTTGTGTGTATATACACAGATTCTTGAACTATCCTTGTCTGAACATAAAATATTCATTTCAGTCTTTCTGTTGTTTTTAAGATATCAATTAATATTGCAATTAATCCAATTGAATAATATCAGAAAAATAACCTTGAATAATGTTAGGTTGTTTTAGAAGGGACTGAATTCTTTACAATGTCTTTCTGGTATGTTTGTCTTTCCCCAGCTAATATCTTCAGTTGACACATTTTTAAAAGTCTCTTACATGGTATGACATGTTTATCTAGGTAGATTTACTGCATACAAATTTAGCCAGAGTTCATGTGTTGTGTAATTTATCAATCACATGAGACTGTTATCTTTGGAGTGCTGAGTTAGTAGTTCTTCCAATCTTGCAATACACAACCTGCCTTCAGAATTCTAAAGAACACTCACCAACGAAAACAACTATAAACATATTTCTTCACTATTAGCATACCTTGTTGACTTGAGGAGAGCTGACTCTAGCATCAGCCAAGGGCATCTTGCAAAACCAGGTTGTGTGGAGGTTGGTTAACAATACAACTTGTCTTTGTAAGATTTTATAGGCATCATACTGTAGTGTGTTCTTTGAGGTTGACTCAGTTCTGACTTTTATACTTTTTTATAAGCAAATCAATACTTTCCACTGTGATGATCTCAGCTATGTGTCCTACAGAACATAGTAAATCATTTGTGTGAGTCACTTTGTTCCTGAGCTATTCTACACCTTTCTTCTCTATGACCCCTCAAAAACACCTGGATTCATCAGTTGGAGATGGATGAATAAAACAATTTTAATCTAATCAAGGATTTTACTAGAAACTAGTTCTCATATTGAAAAATGTTGTTCATTTTCATTTTATTCTATTATGAAAATTTCTATTTCAGATCTTCAGAATCAAATCACATTTTTTCTTCCTTTTAAGATGCTGAATGAAAGCAACAACAAAACATGTCTAGATTTTTATTGATTTCACCTAGCCTCTCTCTCCTTCCCTTCCCTTCTCCTATTTTCTTCTTCCTTTTTTAGACTGACTTTTGACAAGAACCACGCCCCTAAGCAAGTAAGGATTCCAGTGTTGTACTCCTTTCAAAGAACATTGGCAATTTATTTTCTAAGTGAAATAGGGACAATGACTTCATTTCCTTTATAAGACTTCATTGTTCTTAATTAGCTTCCAATTTGTAGCCATATGAATAAAACATTGCCAGGCAAAGGTTGAAGGGAAGGAAAGGTGGGTCAATTGACATTCCTATCTGTTTGCTTACCAATATAGGAAGTGACAAACAAGCAAAAACGAACAAATAAAAAGTCTAATTTATACCATTTTCCATAATCTGCGGTACAGAGTGTATTCACCATGAGTAATTTGTAAGTACTGACCTGATGCCACAGAACAGAGTTAACTCTAGATATAACAACTGGCTCTTACCAGCCAGCAGGAACTTGCTCCATCATGTTACTGAAAATGGGTCATGAGGAAAGCAACTTTTAGTGTTCTATAACCACTAAGCCCCTCTATGTCCTTTACGGAATACTACTAAATCTATAGAAAGTAAAATCAAAATAGGTCTTTTCAAAACCTATTTTGATGTACCAACATCAAAGGAAAGGGACAAACAATAAAAAAGGGGTGGGGGTTCTTTGACCGGCAACTCTGAAGACTTGATGCTTGCATACTCTCAAACTTCAAAAATAATACATTACCTTTTCCAAATGTAATTTGAAGTAAATTAAAACTAACCTTAAATAATAGTTTCACAAGATATTCCCAAAAGTTTATCATAGGTGTCAGACTAATTTCTCTAATCAATGATTCTTTTCTATGAAAATGAAAACATAATTATTAAAGTTCATTTAATCATATTTGTTGGTTTTGGAAGTGGCAGAGTTAGTGTGTCATGGAGTTTTGTGCATAAAAATAGATAAAGAAAAGGAGGAAAACCCTTAGGAGAAAGAGAATAAATTTACAAGAAATTGAAGAAAAACATCTTTAATTCATTTAAATATGGGCTGGAGCAGTGGCTCAGCAGCTGGAACACTTGCCTAGCATGCTCAAGGACCCAGGTTCAAACCCCAGCACCATATATACAACCAAGTGTCAGAGACAAAGAAGCCAGATGAAAAAATAAATAAAATTGGTTCTTAAAAAATAAAAGTAATAAAATAAAATAAATTTAAAGTACATTTAAATATTATTTTTTAACCTTTCCCACCATATTGGTATCTTTAATAAACTCTACTAGAACTTACTGGTATTTCTCAGATAATAGCCCATTAAACACCTGTATCAGAATTACCTGGGATAATTATTCAAGACACAAAATTTGGAACCCTGCTTTGCTCTACTAAATAAGAATCTCTTCTTTTGTAGACCTGAAATCTATGTTTGATACATTTTATACATGAGTCTTAAGCAATCTGAATTTGAAAACTTCCACAGTTATTGTAAGGTGTTGGAATTATAACTAATTTCTGTAGAATAACAAAGGGATAGAAGATTCATTATTTTCTTACTAAAACAACATTACTTTTACTTGGTTGCAACACACAGTTTAAGCTGTTACACTGAAGGTTGCTGTGTTCTAGCCAAAGCTAAATTGGAGGTGCCTTGGAAGGGTGCTTACCTTCACTGCCTTTTGCTCTTCTTTCTGTCTGAAAAGTGGTCATGTTTTCTGGAAGTGAAGTAATGACCAAAATCTCATGCAAAAGATAGAAGGCAGATAAGGAAGCCAATGGGAGTTTAGGCACTTGATCATTTCTTTAAGCAGCTATACCAACCTCAATTACCTACTTCTTATCTCTTATTACCTGAAAATACAATCAATTCTATTAGTTTTAAACACTGTGGATAAGTCAGATTAAAAAAAAAAAAAAAAGTCTACCTGCTACAGGCACTGCTGTAACACCAAAGCCCTAAGAGGCAATCATATCAAGGGATGAAATTTGATGAAAAGTAATGAACATCATTTCATATAAACAATTGAATAAAGAATAATATATCTACACAATCCAATTGATATATTTTGTTTTTTACATTTAATTCTTTATGAATTATCTTATTTTTCAATTTTCATTATCTCCTTCATAATTCTTATATTACAGAGTGCAAAAATGAGAAATGTCTGGTCATCCTTTCCATTTAAATATGAATATTTTCAACTACTTGCAAAAACAAAGCGTATGATTTTTATCTTTTTCTACATGCGACACTCCTAATTGGTATGGAATCATTCTAGAACACAAAAAATAAATTATATTTTTAAAAATTTAAGAAAAAAATCTACTTTAAAACATAAAACAAACTTTCTAAAAGGGAAATTTTAAAAGATTGTGCAAGAAAAATTAGGTATAAATTATGCAACTGATAAAAGACTAAGTATAGCCAAAAAGGGTAAAAGACAATTTCCCAGGTGTCTAATATAATGTTGAATCATTAACTACGTTTTTTTGATCAGAGACTGAACTACGTTGTTACATACAGACACTAAAAACTAATCAGTATAGAACATTGGAATGAAACCAAATATATTTATTTTTCAAAATATCTGCACAGTGTCCTGTCATATTTAAAAGATATTTTGCTTTTTTCTTTATACAACCTGAAATAAACATAGCTGCTGAGAGAACTGCTGAGGAACTCAAAGAAGACATGATATATATCTTCAACATAGAGTGGGGATGGACCTGCCTAAAGCTCCGTTGCCAGTAGAACAGCCACAATGAACCTGATAAAAAGTTCAGAAAAAAAACTATTAGAAGATAGAGGGTACACTTAACATTTTTCCCTAGGAAAAAATGTTTTGCAAGTGTTTATACAACTAGCCCAACTACACCTTGGAGGTTTGGAAAGAGAAAATCCAAAGTACAACTCTCCTCTGGGGCAGAGCTTCAGTTATCTGGTTACATACCACTTCCCTCTATTGAGTTGAGAAAAAAGTTCATGGGTTTCTTCAGATTTTATGCTGATAAGGTTGTTATGAAGTGTGTTAATCAGCCTTCTGTTGTTCGAAAACACTGAGAAAAACTACTTAAAAGGGGAAGGATTTATTTTGGCTCAGAGTTTTGGAGATTTCAGTCTATGGTCAGCCAGGTCCATTTTTTCTGGGCCTATGGCAAGACAGTATATCAGGGCAGAAGGGCGCAGCAGAGCAAAGTTGCTTATCTCTTGGCAGCAGGGACGCAGAGAGGCCCCAGACAAGATATAGTCCCCAGTAGCTTGCTCCCAAGGACCCATACCATACCCTTCAACTAGTCTCTACCTCCTTAGTTTCCAATTCCTCTTAATAGTCCATTCAACTATGATTCCTTCAGTGGATTAATCCATTGATAAAATCAGAGCCCTCATGATCCAATCACTCCACAGAAAACCCACCTCTGGACACTGTTTCATTGGGAACCAATACTTCAACTCATGGGACATTCCAGATTCAAATCATAAAATGAAGGAAAGGGTAACATAATTTTTCTGCTATTAGAGTGAAATAACTTTAAGATGAGCTATTTTCTTGCTAGTAATCGCTTCTTCTTTGGCGTACACTACTGACTCATTAAGGTAGCTGAGTCTGAGCTTCTTCATAACAAAATCTTATCTGCCTTGATCTATACTTCATCTTTTAGTATAGAAGACAATGAGCATCCTGTTCCAGAGCAGTATGATAGATGGAGGGATCATTGTTCAGTCACATATAGTTACATCAAAGAAGTGGTAGTAGAAGAAAACAGAGAAGGAGCTGTATGAAGAGAATCACACAGAAAATGTAGAGCTCTCTCATTTTCTTTAGCAGAAACCCCTTTTGAAAAATGTGCACAGACAAAACAAACCTTAAGTGTTACCATCAAAGGAAACTAGCTTATGCTCCACCCTCATGTTGCCATATAGAGGTAATCTGCAGCTGTAATCTTTGCCTTTGATTCCCATCCACAGAGAACAATGACTAATATGATTGGAGAGTCTGAAAGAAGCTATGCCAGGGGCCTTACACCTCCTCTCTCTGCCCTCTTTTCTCCTCTTCATTCTTTTTTCCTTTTTGAGGTCTATGGTTTCCCACCTTTCTGCATCTGAGTGGATAAGCCTGTTTCTCACCTGCATTAGCTGGCAGCTAATGATTAAACCATATTCACCTATGTTTGAAAGGTGAGTCCCACGGTAGACACAAGAGATAATATTGAGGATGTACAGAGGTTTTGAACAGTACTTTTCCTGAGTTATTACTTTGCACTTACTGTGATCATGAGGTTTCAGAGAAATGGAGAGAGGAAAAGAGAAAGATAGAATCGATTTTATTTATTTTTTCATCTGGCCTTTGTTCCTCTGACAGTAGTGTATGTGGAGCTGGGGTTTGAACCCCAGTCCTCGCACATGCCAGGCAAGTACTTGAACGGCTGAGCCACCGCTCCAGCCCCTACTTCGCACTTATTCACTGAGCACCCATACGAATCTCAACTTTTCTGGTAACTATTTGAACATTTTTTAGTTCATTTTTTACTGAATTTTTCTTATGGTCTGCTTAGAGATATCCTCCAAAGTTCCTGTTAATGCAAGGACATTCCAAAGTATAATTATTAGATCATGAAAGCTGTGACTTAATCAGTCCATCCTAGTTTGAATGGACTGACTGGGTGGCAGGGGAATGGTTGGAGGAGATGGGTCACTGGGTACCTAGATGGTTCACCTTCCCTGTGACCCTTTACTTTCTCCTCTACTGCTCTCTTTCTCCTTCTTAACTCTGCTATGAGCTGAGTAGCTTTTCTCCACTGGCCTTTTCCCTGCTGATGAGCTGCTTCACTTTGGGTGCAGAGCAATGGAGGGGGTTGTCTATAAATTGACATCTCTGAAACTGGGCACACCCCCCAATTTTTTCATCCAATAAATAGTTCTTATTTTGATCAAAGCAATACAAAAGCTGACTGAATCAGAAATTGGTACCAAGAAGTGGGGTCCTTGCTGTTACTAACCTGATCAGGTGGTTCAGAAACATTCAGAGCTGGTGTGTGCATGTGTAGGGGGGGATTTGAAAAGTTTAGAGATGCAACTTGGAAAAGGTTAAGAATGTTCTAAGCAGAGCATGATGGACAATTCTGGTAGGAGGTGGACTAGAATACATATTGGAATTCATACTGTGCTCATGAGGTTTCCAAAGAAATGAGGACTGTATTGGTTATTGTACTACAGGTCACTTGTGTCCTATTCTGGCAAATTTTGCCCATGCCCTGAGCCTGTGAGACTGAATTGAAAGGTAATTGACTAATTAATCTGGCAGAAGAATACTCAAGGTCACACAGCATCCAGTCAGTGGCATGGATATTACTGGTAGATTTTAGTCAGGTTCACTGTGAGAATTGGGAGCAGAAAACAGAGATGAAAGACTTTAAAAACTTGTAGTTTGGCCAGAGAAGTGCATGTAAAGCTGGGGCCACGGAAGCTGTTCTCAATGAGGGGATTACTGCCACTAAAGAGGTACTAAGCACTTTGCACAGACACAATAGGAATGATGCTTGAAGGCATCTCAGGAATTCTCAAGACCACACCCAAGGCAACCTCCAAGATGTGGAAGAGAAAATTCCTTTGAGAAGAGATCACAAGAGTGCTCTGCTCACATGGGGGAGCCTAGGAAGTTATTTCATGGTCTTTAAATGTGTAGGCACTCAGAGGCCACTGTAGCCAGGAGTACAGAGTCCCTGGGTATTGTGCAGGCTAGCTTCACCCATGTAATGCTGGTTCAACAGGAATGCAGGGTGCTCAAGTTAGGGTGTGATGGAGCCTTCCACCAAGCTTTCAAAGGAAGGACTGGGAGGCTAGACAGAGTGAGAGTGCCTGGAGACTATCCTTAAAAGACAAATGCATGAGGCCCTAAAGTGAGCCTGAAGCTGGAATGGAAACCTCAGAAATTATGAGATGCTATTCACATGGACATCTGTCAAGAAAAGCTGCTCCCTGTAGAAAGAGCTTAGCTAAAAGAGACCGCTTACACTGCAACCAGACCAAAGGGGAGGACTGCCAAGGCCCTTGGAAAGCACATCTCATATCCATGTGCTACATGCTGTACACAGAACTGCAGGACCTGCTTTCCGGGCTCTATTTCAGTTTTGCTTGCCCCCCATCTCTTCTTTGGCCTCTATTCCTTCTCTCTCTCTCTCTCTCTCTCTCTCTAATTCCTGAATCCTAAATGAAATGAGCAACTTTCCTCTGTTTGTTCTTTTAACCATGTTATGCTCTTTCATTCAGATAATGAAGTCAGCTGTCTATGGACTGACACTTCTGAAACTATAAGCCCCAAATCAAACTGCCATCCCTCTAAGTTGTCCTGGTCTGGAATTTTGGTCACAGTAATGCTAAAACTGACTAAGCCAGTCCCTTATTTCCCTTCCAAGTCTGTTCCTTATTTAAAAGCCTTGAATCCTGAACTCAAGTGAGGCCAATAATAATTTGCGTAGGGTAAGTCCGGTGTTTTAATGGTCCGTCACAACTCCTGTGAATTGCTTCTTCTATCTTCTTGAATAGAAACCTTGAGTCTCAGAATCTAGTAATTATTCTTACAAATTGATTTTTCTTTTGTTCATATGTTAAGGTCCTTATTTTGTGTCATCCTTTATGCTTTTTCACTCTAGTCTGGCCATAAAATAATTCATCTTAGTTTTAGTTTTAAATTGGTCAGCCTCTTGAACTATTCACATTCCTATCATTGTCTTTTCCTTCTTTCTCTCTTTCCTTTCTTCCCTTTCATTCTTCCTTCCACCTTCTCATCTTCCATCTTCTTTTAAAAATTCTCTAAATGGATTTCATCCGTTCTAGAAGAAGGATGCTTCCTCAAGGTAAACAATACGTTTTTTTTTTTTTTTTACTAATTAAAATAACTGTATCTGTGTTGATTCCTGGTAGATTGAGTTACTTAAAAATTTTTTTGGGCTGGAGTGGTGGCTCGGCAATTACAGCGCTTGCCCAGCATGTGCAAGTTCACAGGTTCAAACCCCGGCACCACATACACAACTAAGTGTCAGAGCAACGAAAGCCATGAGAAAAACTCAATAAAAATTGATTCTGTCTGTCTCTCTCTCTCTCTCGCTCACTTTCCTTCTATCTTTAAAAAAGATTTTTTTGGATAAAAATTAATTATTTATGTAATTCCTTCTTTCAATTGTCTTTTCACATCAATTTGATAAATTTCATTAATTGGAAATATACTTTTTATAAATTT
>PVKS010032908.1:0-22160 GCA_004027875.1 Aplodontia rufa | reverse complement strand
AGGACCTGAAACCTGAACAAAACAAACACTACTAGTAAGGGCTTGAGAGCAGTTGGTTTTCTACCGACCTATTAGCCATCTGCAGATTCCACTTGGAAAATGACTTCCTAAAACGAGGAGAGGAACGAACGTGCTGACTCTCCACGCCTGCCGATTTGCAGTATGAGAACAGAAAAATCATTCCTAGGACAGTTCCAGTCGCCACAGAAGAAGATGACAAGAAGCAGTCTAACTTTAGAAATAGCCCAGTAATCAGCAAAGACAAATGGTACCAAGCGAGTCTAGTTTGGGGAGAAGGAACTGTGGGAGGAAGCACAGAGGGGGCCATTGAAAGAGGAGAAAAGAAAGCAGATGTTTCAGAATTGAAAAGAAGATTCGGAACTGAGTCTAGATAGATCTTGGTCCAGCCACAGGAAGGTCTAACAAGTGTGGTATCTGAGATGACTTAAAAAGAGGTCCACGGATCCTTCAGCACCCTCCCTTTGGAGGGTGAACCCTGGGCCTCTCCCTCGAGCAAGGGCTGACCTTCACATCTCACTTCTAGTGAACAAACCATGGCAACAGCGTAGTGGGCATCTTCCAAGATTGGGACGTAGAAGGCATTACGGTTTCCTCTCAGATCACTGGGTCTGGTGCAAACCAGCCTCCATATTGTACAGACCCTTAAGTAGCCCTAGGGGAAGACCCATGGGTGGCTCCCGGTGAGCATCCCCAGGCCAACCTGCATCTGGACTGCACCTTTCAAAAACTACAGTTTGGAGTACTCCATCCTTACACCAGCATCCCCCAGCTACTGAGCAGGTGTGGCGCAGTCCTTTCTCCTCCTATTTCCTGTGTCTCATTCAGAACCAGGCATGGATGGGCTGGGAGGACAGGATTGGCAGCTTTGCCTTTGAACCCTTCCCTGCCTTGCACTCTCTCCGGGGGCGCCTGGAGAAGCTACATCTCCAGCAGATCCAGGGACCAGCTCCATTTGAAGGGAAGAGATTGCTCTCTCTCTCAAGTGTCCCAGAGGTTCAGTCGGGAAATTCCCAACAAGGAAAGTCTGAACAGATTCAGAAAGGCATGACATAACCTCTCTTATGGGACTTCTTCGCTCATTAATAATTACATTCATGGGGCTGGAGCAGTGGCTCGGCGGTTATAACAACTGCCTGGCAGGTGCGGGGATGCGGGTTCAAACCCCAGCACAGGTACACAACTTAAGTGCTGGAACAATGAAAACCAGATGAAGATCTAAACTAACGTTGATTCTCTTTCTCTCCGTCACTGTTCCTCTCTCTTTAAAAAAAAATAATAATAATTATGTTCATATCTTTTGCTGGTGGTGGCTTTGGACGTTTGTCTGTGGTTCTGACACTGCTGGTGGTTGGCATAAATTTTATTTTAGTTCTTAAACTGCATCAGATTCATTACAGCACAGATGGTCAGGCCCCACTGCACATGAATTTCCGCCTTAGAAGGTCTGGAGCAAGGCCGGAGAGTCTGCCTTTCTGACAAGTTCCTGGGTGGTGCTGATGCTGCTGGTTTTAGGAGCACACCTGGAGAGGCTTCTCTGTTTATTCATTCAGAGATGTTCCCGGGAGACAGGTTAAACAGCCCTAATCCAGAATCTGAAATGCTTTGAAATCAGCTGCGGAGTGCTAACCTGAAGCCACAAGTGAAAAATTCCATACCATGGAACTGTTTCATGCACAGAATTATTAAAAATATTATATAAAATTATTCCATTTCCTATGTGTGAGAAATATACATGAAATGTAAATGAAGTTGGTACTCTGACTTGGGTCCCATCCCCAAGAGATCTCATCATGGGTTATGGTTTAGATACGAGATGTTCCCCAAAAGCTCCTGTGTGAGGCAGTGCGAGAATTTGCAGAGGTAAATGATTAGATTATGAACTGTGGCCATCTTTTAAATCCAAAGCTTCTCTGGTCCCAAAGCGTTTTGAGTAAGGGATATTCCACCTGTGACGTGTGCTCGTTGATCGTTCATTTCCAGATTCCCTGCGGAATGTCTACTCGATTGGAATAAAGAACACCCCTAAGCTTTCAGCCCTCCTGTTTGACATAGGTTGGTTCCGTGTGCTTAACTTTAAGGTTTCTGCTCAGGAGCCCATGAAATTAAAAATTACCTTTTCTGCTGCATGAATTTTTACTGCTGTAATACACGTGCGCACACATACCAGGAGGTTAAATTGAGAAGCTCAAAGTCATCTGTTGATCGTTAGCTGACTACGACTCACTCCAATCCTCCCACCACTAAAAACTAGGCTGCTTAATTTATAGGCTGGTAAAGTATCTCTCCAAGTATCCCAGGGCCTGGATCCTGGTAAACCTCAGAGGGAGATGGCCTCCATCCTCAGGGCTCAACTTCCAGCACCCAGCACACGTGCTCACAGAACATTACTAGCAAGGCACCTGGAAATACCATAAATATTAGTGAGACCTGAGGCCCTCAAGAGGAGGCTGAGCATTTCATACACAGTGAGTGATAGGCCAGGGTGTTTGCCCAGTTTCTTGACAGGTGACAGTCACAGTGCTGGTGTGAGTAGGTGATGTACCCATTGGGCGGTGTCTATTTCAGCCTGTTTTACTTTCAGAACCGTACATAGCAATTAACTTGGATGATAACACTGAGGTATCCGTCTTGTTGCTCAGCCCTGTGAAAACAGTCACCACTTGGGAATTGTGCGGCCACGGGATTTGTCAGTCGGTTGATTGGTGCTGTCGGGAAGACAGTGGTCCCTTTTGATCCTCAATTTGCTTACTTGGGGTTGAATGACCCACTATCAACCAGAGTCCAAAAATATTAACTGGAAAATTCCAGAAATAAGCATTCGCTAAGTTTTAAATGGCACGCTGTTGTAAGTCGCATGGTGAAATTCCGCACCATCCTGCTCCGTCTTGTGCGAGACCTGCCACCGTCTGTCCACCGTGTCCACCAGTTGGTCGCTCAGTGATTGACAGCAGGGGTATCACAGGCTTGCGCTCCAGTAACCCTTGTTTCACTTAATAATGGCCCCAGAGGGCACGAGGAGTGCTGCTGGCGGCTCAGACATGCCAGAGAAGCTGTGAAGTGCCTCTTTGGAGTGAAGAGGTGTGAGAAGGGACAGTAAGGTATTTTGAAAAAATGGAAGTCAACATTCTCTTCACTTTTATTGCTTTAATCTGTTTTACTATTATCATCGTTGGCTCTGACTGTACCTAGTTGATAAATTAAGCATTACCATAGGCCTGGTTGTCGAGGAGGCATATCCAGGGTTCATTTCCAGGCGCAGTTTCGGGCATCCGCTGGGGGTCTTGGAACACCTGCACGTGAGGGGGTCTGCTGTGTGTTCAAGGGCTGGCGGGCGCACTCACCTGCGATGGCTGCATTCTGTGGCCCTTTGAAGTGATGGTCAGGTTCTGAGCACTCCACCCATCCCGCCTCCCTATCCTCCACCACCTTCTGTGGCTGTGCTTCTGAAAATCTGTAGCCCAAGGTCTAATCTGAGAGAACCTTCCAGCCTCTTCCTGAAGTTTCTTCCAGGAGCATTTCTGGTGCTCCTCCACGGAATGAAGCCCTGGGTTTGTCCCTGCCGCTCCCTGGTGCTAGCAGCTGTGGCTGGTGGGTGAGCCCGGGCGAACTACACAGGTGGAACTGCCTGTGATGCCCTGCCCACTCTCCTGTCATCGTCGGCACCCGTGGAGTCATTCCTTGGGTTGCAGGATTGGCACAGCCCTCCTGAGATGCTTGGTTTTTTTGGGCTTTTATAAACTGTCCCGGTGGTCCTACTGGGAGGTGCATGGACAGGGACCAGCTGCGGGAGCCCGAGCAGCAGCCAGGGCTGGGTATGGGGAGAGCAGAATGGGCAGGAATTGAGGGACTTCTAAAGGGTGTGTGCCTTCGGTGAGCGGCTGACCAGGGAGAGGGAACTGGAGTGAAAAGGGGACAGGGAATGGAACATGCTTCAGACTTCACAGCTGGAACTGAAGGTGGGGACCCTGGAGTGCTGAGGGCAGGTGCATCGTATCCTGAGGCCACTGGTAGAGGGTGGGTCCCTCCTCCCACACAGCCACCATGCCCCTGCAGAAGGGGATTGTCCTTCCTGCCTTTCTAAACCACAGGTCCCCACGCGCACTCTACCCATCGTGTGTCCTCCCGTAGCTTCGTCTCAGCTCCGGTTTCTTCAGAGACCTTGCCTGCCCCCCCCCCACACACACACACTGAGTACACGCAGTGCTCACATACATACCCACACGGAATCTCACACATTCACACTCCCACACACTCGTGTACACGCAAAGCTCTCCCCTCACTCGCGATTTCCTCTCACAAAGCTCTCCTTGGAACTTCACACGGGTTGTGACTGTTTCTCCTTCGCCCTACTTATCTGCTTCCCCATGGAAATGCCCCTTCACACAGCTCCAGTCCTCCGCACACTAGCGTGTTACACACACGTGTCCAGGGCCTAGAGTGTAGCCTGCATTCGGTAAATAATGGTCACCTGTTACATTGAGTAACTCACAGTCAGTATCCTTCTGCATATTTTTCTGTAAATGAAATGAAAGGCCACTTTTAATTTTTTAAAAATGCCATTTCTAAAGCGTACTCAAATTTAATGCACTGATATAATATAGAATTTAAAAATTTCTCAATAAAATCTGCGCTCAAACCAGGGTGCAGCCCCCTGCGGGATATTATGAACTATGATTAACATGGGACCAGAATTTTACACTGTGCTTAAAGTATTTATTGTTCAGAGCTTAGAATTAGATATTTTTTGATGGCTTGATTTTTTTATTTTTTATTAAGGAGAGAGAGGGAAAGACAGAATCAATTTTGTTTAGTTTTCACGTGGCTTTCGTTGTGTACGTGGTGCTGGGGTTTGAGCCTGCGTCCTCGTGCATGCCAGACAAGCGCCGAAACCACCTGGCCACTGCTCCAGCCCTGATGCTTGATTTCTGGTAGAAGCCAGAAGGGGTGAAATTTCTAGCTGCTGTTCGCACGCACGCCACTTTGAATAATTCCCAGTTTGTCACAAACAGCTAGGAAGTGAAAACTTCAAGATCCTTCAGCATGCAGGTCACCACCGCTGGTCATACTTTGTACAGTGAGCTTCTGCTTGCCCAGAACTAAAGTGCCTTTAGCACCTGACGACTGTACTGAGCCAAATCCATTTGTCTTTGATTCTCACCATGAAATCCTGGATGCCTCTGGGTCACCTGGGCACCCAGTGCGCCACTCCCTGATGACCCTAAGCCCCGGCCTTGTGAGCTGGATGGTGATCTGCATTTAGTGGGACAGATGCAGGGGGTCACGTAGTTTAGGGTCAGGCCATCTGTGCCCAGTTGTAACTGTCCTTCTGCTTTCTCCCCAGCCCAGTGACTTCTCGGTGTCTCTCAAAGCGTCAGGGAAGAACAAGCATTTCAAGGTGCAGCTCGTGGACAATGTGTATTGCATCGGGCAGCGGCGATTCCACAGCATGGAGGAGCTGGTGGAGCACTACAGGAAGGCGCCCATCTTCACCAGTGAGCACGGGGAGAAGCTCTACCTCGTCAGAGCCCTGCAGTGACGCCGGCTACCGCCCCGGCCGTCCCTCGGAGGCTCCCCTGCGCCAGGACTCCCGATCGGCCTCCTTAGGCTCGCCTTTCTCTTCCCATTCGCCTCTCCAGCCCCTCACAGCCACGCTCAGCCCACCGTTCCCAGCCAGATCTAGGGCATGGGAAGCAGAGCCGCCTCATCCACCCGATTCCTTCTCCATTGGAAAACCATTCATGCGCACAGAACTCCCCTTGAAACCACATCGGGTGCAGTCAGAGGCACCAAGGCTGCGCTTAGCGAGCCAGTGAACCACAGCAGGCTCAGGATGCGGTGGCCTGAGCAGCTCTGGGCTCCCTGGGGACCAGGCACAGAGGCACGGGCCCCATCCAGTGGCCCTTGTTCAGGGCCCCAGCCTGACGTGGCTCCCAGGCTCTGCAGGGAACAGTTGCGTTTGAAGATAGCAATACTGGAACGCCGGGTTAGGTGGCAGTGAGGAAACTGTCCAGTGCCTTTGAGGCTGTGCTTGCAATAAAGATAGTTCTCATGAGAGCAGGCTGCGAACGAGGGCATTGGTGACGCAGAGAGACACGCTTTGGTGATTTACCCCCACATGTGCCATCCACATAGTGCTTTTTCCTCTTGCCCTTTGGCTTGTTTGAATTTCACGATTATGTATTTAATTCTCAAAGTAATATTATCCGTAGCCGTTTGTTGACACTAATAACAGATGATTAAGGAAAACAGCTGATTTTGGGGGAAGGGGAGAAACCAATACTTTATACACACACACTATATATATATACATATATATATATAATACGTGTATATTATATATATATATTATTTGCTTTACAGGGAAATTTTTCAGGGTTTACAAAAGAATATGTGATTGGTAGTAAAAGACACAGAATGTTTATGAAAAAAATGCATTTTCTTTTTTCTTTACATTTGAACTTCTTTATAGTTGAAATATACACAGTCTTGGGATGGCACATTCCTACAATTGAAGAAGGGGTCTTGAGATCCCCTAAACTTGCATACCCAGTTTTTTGGATATTGTAATAAAAAAGAAGTACTATGACAAGACTCTGTCTGTATTTATCTTGGGGGGAAAATTGATTCCATTATGGGAGAGTAATGACTGCAGCATTTATTAGACCTTCGTCACCAAAAGGGCATCATTCTTGGAAATTCAGTACATTTAACTCTTACAAGTTTTCTTTTTTTACTGCTACGTTGTGCGTTGAAATAATGAGCTCTCAGTAGTGGAACTCCCAAGGGGACTCAGTGTCAAGCTTGATCTTTAGAAATTATTGGATAAAAAGATATGTATTTTGTTGAAGTTTGGTCAGCCAGTGTTCTCACGCTCGGTGGCCCTGTCCGCTGCCATCTCCTGTGGCTCCTCCATCAGGAAACTGCGACGTGCCAGATGCTGGGAATGCAGTCACAGTAACGGGGTTTGGGCGCTCACGGGCCCGTTTAAGCTCATGCACAGGGTGCCCCCTCTGTGCTTAGCACAGCCCTGTGGGGCGTGCCCTGCTCTTATCCCCAATTCACAAACTCAGGGCGCAAGAGCGCGCGGCTGCTGCAGGGATGAGCACAGAAGCCAGCTCAGGGTTCCACTCCAGGACCCAGCTGCAACCCCCGCCTGGGGAGGAATTCTCGAGAAAGTAGGTATTTCCTGAGAGTTTGCACTGCTGCTCCCAGTCTTCCTGTGAGTGCTGCCTGCTCCGATTATAATCAGAAGTTGGTTGTCTGGTGCCTGGAATTGGCAGCACTCGGTTTTAGCAAATGCACATTGAGTGAGTCCTGTCGTTACCTCGGGCATGTCCGCTCTCTGATCCATGGAGAGAAAATTCCTGCGCACCTGCCACGCTCACCGGTGCGGATTGCGTTTTAACTGCTGGAATTCCTCTAGAGTGAGACCCTGCCCAGCTTGAAGACACGGGCTTCATATGAGTAATGCAGGAAGAAATGAGCCATCGAAGGACAAGATAAACATTTTGGCTTCCGGAACATCTTTAAGGCTCTTGCTGTAACTGACAGCAATTTTTACTGTTGTTACAAAAGCAAGAGTCCTTTTTGTGAGAGTCCTCCAGCTACCCAAGACAGTTAGGATTAGAATTTCTGAATTAATTAACTGGCTGTCCGTGACATCCTGGCAGCAGGTGAACTCTTAGTCCCAGCATGAGCCTGTGGACAGGGGAAGGTCACCACGGGGTCCACATGTGGTTTGGAGTGTGGGCCTCTGATGCTATGGCCAGATGCCCTCAACCTTCCTGAACAAACCTTTTCCTCTCCTGTTCTCCCTTGGCAGGAACAGCAGAGAATTATAAAGGTGAGCTGCTTTGTAGTTGGGTAACTGCTGACTTGTTTGCATTCAGATGTGCCTTCATTTTACACAAACATCATGCGGTCCGGGAACCCTGCTGAATTACAGTAACCACTAAGCCTCTCTTGTGTGATTTATGGTCAGAGGCCATTAAGTGATGTCACTAGCAAGCCTTAATGGCCCCCTTGAAGTGCATCACAAGTTAAAATCTTAAATTTATCTTTATGATCTTCATGACTACAGAAATTCTGACATTTCCTAACCAATTCCAGTGCCAATACAATAATTTGTGTTTTTCATTTCTGTATGCGAACTGGTTTAGAAGCTATTTTTCTACCATGCCCACCTAATGCCTAAATGCCAACGTAATTTCTTAAGATCAAAGTGCAGAACTGAAGAGAGAGAAGATTGAAAGTATCACTTTAAAATCCAGTCGCGTGGCACTGAATGACGAGAGCACGTTAATGTCACCTGACATCATCATTGTGTGCGTGTAGTACACAAGCTTAAAGACACTTCTAGGTCACTAGATGGTAAAATCTTGTGGGACCACAGTCAAATATGTCATTACGTGGTGCAAGACTTTGACTTTTCAATGAGCATGGGTCTAGTTGGGGTCTTTTTTGCTAGAATCAGCCTTAATTATTGATAGTGTATGAGCCAAGCCTGCTTTACCCACCCCAACCTGAAAAAAAATCACTGAAATGATTTTATTCACCACGTGGAAAAGGGAAAGTAAATCCCAAACCCCTATCTCCCAGAGTAGGATTTAGGGATATTTGTGGGCTGAGGCGTAGGGAAGGATGAGTGGATCAGACACTATTAATCATAGCCTTTACTCAGCGGTGGTATCTATAGTCAACCAAAGGCAAGTCAGGGTAGGGCAAGGCTAGAGGGTTTATTTTGGGTCTAAGATAGATGGCTTGTTATAGTTTGGACCTTGGATGTCCCCCAAAGCCTCAGGAGTTAAAGGTTTGATTCCCAGCCCACGTATTATTGGGAGACAGTGAAACTTTTAGGAGGTAGGGCCTCGTGGGAGAAGTAGGTCATGGGGAGTTAGGACACTAGGACCCCAGCCTTGTGCATGCGTTCTCTGCCATAGTGTTCTGCCTCATCACAGGGCCAACAGACCATGGGCTGAACTTCTGAATCCACGAGCCAAAATAAACCTTTCCGCCTTGGAAGCTACCTGGGGTATTCTGTCACCGGGAAAGCTAACAGGCTTGCTCAGGTGTCCCTTCGGTTTCATTGACACAGTTCTTTCCGTTCTAACACCTATGGGATGATAGCTGCTCTCATGGGATGCGGTGACTGATTTGTCTGTGGACACGGGAGCACCCAGGGTGTCCTTGCCAGCCCTACGATTTCAAGCCGACTGTCCAGCTTCTCTGAATAGGTTTGCTCATGAGTAAAGTGGGGTGCTATCCACCTGGAGTTCACAGCGCCAGGAGAGGGTTGGCAGGGAAGCCCAGGGGAAAGCATTTTGCATGAAGCACTACCACGTCGTCATCCTCCAGCCATTTTTCTTCACTGTTGAAACTATTCTGATTGTCAGTTGCCACAGATGACCCACTAGAGAACTGGCTGCCTCAGCCTGCCGTGTGGTCCTAACCTGAGTCTCAGAGCTGCACACCCTGCTTTTAGAGCTCAGGTTCTTCAGGGGGTTGAAGGCGGTTGCACCATCAAACCCCTGGGCCCATTCTTCTTTATGAGCCCAGAACCACAAACCATACACAGCCACAAACAGTGCTTCTCTTTGGGGCGTTTTTGCTTTCCCACTGGGGGCTGGGAGTGGAACATTCTGGGCCTGAGGTCTTACAACACAATGGTTTATCGAGGCAAATTTTGAGTTGGCTGCCAGGGTCCAGAGCCACGCTGCCCTCCACAGGAGGAAATCTCACTGCTCTGAGGAAGCTGGCCGATGCCATTGCAAGCACAGGTCACTCAGACCCAGAGGGTGACAGTTTCAGTGCTGGGCAGTTTGCTCCTTCAGGTAGGGTTCTCAGCCACTCCGATTCCAGTTCAGAGCAGGGCACAGGGCAAGAGGCAGGCAGCTACTTTTTTTTGTTTTTGATTCGCAGAATCAAACCTAAGACCGTGCACATGCTCAGCACACACTGTACCCCTGACCTCCACTCCCAGACTCAAAATTGGTCTTTTTTCCCAAAGACTATGTCCTGTGTTTGGAAGATACTGCTGCTTTTTTGTTTTTTTGTTTTTGTTTTAAGAGAGAGGGACAGTGAGAGCCAGAGAAAGAATCCATTTTATTTAGTTTTTCATGTGGCTTTCATTGCTCCAACACTTAATTGTGTGCGTGGTGCTGAACTAGCATTCTTGTGCATGCCAGGCAAGCACAGTAACTGCTGAGCCACCACTCCAGCCCCAGATGCTTAATTCCTAAGATGAATGAGCCCGATAGCTGGTCTGGAAGCTCATCGTTCACAGCTTTTATTTATTTATTTGAGTACTAGGGATTGACCCAAGAAGCATTTAACCACTGAGCCACATCCCAAGCCCTTTTTATTTTTCAATTTTGAAGCAGTCTCCCTCAGTTGCTTAGGGCCTCGCTAAGTTGCTGAGGCTGGCTTTGACTTGCGATCCTCCTGCCTCAGCCTCCGGAGCTGCTGGGATTACAGGCGTGTGCCACCACACTCAGCTTATCTTTGAAAGCTTTTAAAAGATGCTGGACCTCCTGTCTAGGAAGTGGGCATTTGGTCAACTCCTTAGCTTAGGTGACTTCAAAATCTATAGTCTAAAGCAGAAGCCTAGGGTCTTGTGGGTGAGAACACATGGACTTCCAAGATTAGCTCATGGCCTCAGAATTCTCAAGTCCAACAGTTAGTGGGCTCCTGTGAAGCATACAGGGCTGCTGTCATGGTAGCTGAACCTGTGCCCATCTCTGGCCTCTACCCTCTATCTAAAGCCAAACTCCACCCCCTTACCTGTGACTTGACCTTCAGCAAGTTCTAAAACTGTGTTTTAATGGCCTCAGATTCACTGGTGCAGAGCTGCCTGTTTAGATGGCCATTTAAAGATGGTATTACAGGGGCTGGAGCAGTGACTTGGCGGTTACAGGGCTTGCCTGGCATGTGAGAGGACGCAGGTTCAAACCCCAGCACCACGTCCGCAACAAAGTGTTGGAGCAACAAAGGTCATGTGAAAAACTAAATGAAATGGATTCCATCTTTCTCTTAGTGTCCCTCTATCTTTAAAAAAGAAAAAAAGGATGGTATTATAGTTGCTAGACATACATTTAGATGAGGTAAAGTGCTTTATATATAAACATAGCGATGTGAACTGCTTAGATCCAATGTCACAGCTTGTTAATGAGCTTAATAATGAAAAGGAGAAAAAAATAAGTTAATGATCTTTAACTGTTATCTACGTGAACGCTCTTTAACTGCTGGTGAGCAATCTGAGCCCGCATCTGCTTGGACCACAGACATGGTGTCTTCAAATGATTCCAACCCGGAGCTCCGTTTCATCCCCCGTGGACTATAGATGCCAGCAGGATTCATTTCCACAAATGCTCAGCAGGTCCCATCAAAAAGCAGGGGATCATACAGCAGGAAGGCCTAACACTGAAATAATGAAACTAACTAAATTATTGGCCCAACCAGAATTCGGATCCAAATCACACCATCCTACCCCCGTGGTTGCTTTTGGGGTTGGAGGTTAGGAGCGTCATTTTTACTAAAAGTGCTTGTGGAACTGTCTTTGGGACTGGTCCATCCTCACTGTAGTGTACCTCTAGTTACAAGGTAGTAAAAAAAATCTCTAGGCTTGCTGGGGTTGTTTTTGTGTTATTTGTTTTGTTTTTTAAGACAGGGGTGGTGATTTTGATTACAAAATTATCTGGAAGTCATTTGGAAGAATTAGTTTTTCTTTTACTTCCTTCACACTTTCTAATAAGCCCTAGATTTTCTAAAATGGCTGAGAATTACCTCAATGAACAATATGTAGGAATATTTTTCATGTATTTTAAGTTACATGGAATCACATTGAATAGATAGATACCCAAATCAGTAATATCAATTGAAGGAAAATGTTTAGGGGAAAGATATTTACTTTTTTTTTAGCATGGTGTTTAATTGTTTAAATTTTCTTTTTAAAATTTTTTATTAAGGAGTTGTTATTATACAATCATAAATGCACATAAAGTAACAATATGATATGCATTTGTTCTTAAACCAGAATTACCCCCACATTGCCCACACCCGTCTCTGGATTCGTCTATATTTCACCCCTACAAGTGATATAAGTGCTTAGATTGTGAATTTTCCAGAATTAAATGACTGCATAAGTATTATTGGATTCTCAGGAGGGTGAAGAGTATGCTACATTGTTGATTGTCTCCCTAGATCCCTCCCTCTCCTGCCCCTTTCTCCCCTCCCTCACCCACATGTATTAGACCCAGCAAAAGGCATAGAAATTCATAATCTAGGGGAAGGTATTGGCTTTTGACTTTCTTTGTTTTCCTGGTTGTATTAGAACATAATTTTGTCTTAGGCAATATTTTCATCAAAATACCTGTTAACACAATCACCAAATTTGAAAATGAAACCCCATCAGTTAATAGCAGATTGGATGATGTAGACTACTGAATTCGACTTCTAGGTAATCAGAAAAATTTCTCAAGATCTTTCTAGGAAAAACCTCCCCTGACTGTCCTATTAACATGGGATCCTGCCCTGGTTTTCCTGCTCTTATTCCTCCCATAGCATGTGTCAGCTTCTAACAGATTGGATAACTGACTTTTTTACTATGTTTGTTATTTACTCTCTATCACACACAGAATGAAGTTGCATGTGCACAGAGGTATCTGTTTTGTTAACTGATGGAACCTAAATAGAAAATATTTGGCATTCCTGCAGGAAAAGAACAGTATACTTTGAATTCTTCCATATCTGAAAAACCCTGTATATTGTCCTTGAAGATGGATCTTGGCTGGTTATGATCCGCACACGTATCACATTTTTTCTTGCAATATTCTAGAGAGTGTTTGTTATGGTTTAGATGCGAAGTGTCCCCCAGAAACTCATGTGTGAGACAATGCAAAAAAAAAACTTTAAGGTGAAATGATTGGGTTATGAGATCCTTAACCCAATGAGCGAAGTAATCCTCTGCTAGGGATGAACTGGGTGGCAAGTTCGAGCAGGTAGGGGGTGGCTGGAAGAGGAGAGGCTTGGGGAATGCCTTTGGTGCACATATTTTGCCCTTGATGGGAAGAGAAGGCACGCTCTGCTTCTTGGTGCAATGCCCTGACCTTCGCCCCACACCTATCTGTCATGATGTTCTTCCTCATCTCTGGCCCAGAGCAATAGACTTGGCCATCTATGGACCGAGACCTCCGAAACTATGAACACCAAATAAGCTTTTTCTCCTCTAAAATTGTTCTTGCCGATTGTTTGGTTCACAGCATCAAAGAAAGCTGACTAAAATGGTGTTCTATCATCTTTTAGCATTTTCTCCATTTGTCAGACTGTCCTTAGCTGCGTGTGGGAGCTCAAACTTCAGTTCACACATGGCTTCTGAATCCCATGCACCTTGGCACTGAAGGGTGCATTTAGCTTACATCACACTGTTTTGGGAAGTTAGTTTTTGAGTTTTGTTAGCCCATAAATGGTGTGCACGGAGCACTGATGTCTCTACATTAGAAAAGCTGAAATTGGAAAGAAGTAACTGGAGATTAGTTCTAAAAAATAAATTGATGCTAGAAAATAACACTTAAGGGGCTGGAGCAGCGGCTCGGTTGTTACAGTGCTTGCCTTGTGTGCGCAAGTACATGAGTTCAAACCCCAGCACCAGTACACAACTAAGTGTCAGAGGAATGGAAGTCACATGAAAGACTAAATAAAAATTGCTTCTCTCTTTCTCTCTCTGTCTCTCACTGTCCCTTTCCCTCTTAATGAAAAAGAAAAGAAAAGAACACAAATTAGCCAAGATAAGTAATAAAAGAGAGCACTCTTATCCCACTTTCCCTGAGCCTGTGACTTTAATAGATTTGGTCCATTAAGATCAAGACACACAGCCCAGTCCCACTGCGGTAGTGTGACTCCAGATGGTTTTGTCTGGCCCTGCAAATTTCAGACACCCTAGTTCTTTCATGCATATATATATAGCTTTTCATTCAAGGCTCAGACGCTGGTCCCTGTGCTAGGTCATGGTTTATAGGAGTGAAAAAAAAGTAAAAATACAGATCTCTGCCCTCAGAGAGCATGCAATTTAAGGGAACAGTGGCAATCGGTATACGAGGAAACAATAAAATAATATGTTTGAAAAAATTAATAATCGTGCAAAGTTTGGATGGACAGAGGACCTCTCAAAATAAACAGAAAGTGTCTGCATGGAAATGAGGGATTGGCTGGTTTAAACTCTTTGAAGAGCTGGTATTTAAGGGAGAAGGGGCCAGTTGTTCCCAGAGACAGCAAGAAGTGGGCCAGCACCTGACATGGAAGGTGGGGGAAAGCTTGGGAACACCGTGCCTGAAGATGTGGCCGGAGGACAGTTTGAAGAAAGAGAGGAAAAGGGAGGAGAAGCTTTTCACATTTTCAGGAGATGCAGAGAACATGGTACCGCCAAGATGCTGAGAGATATTTAAGTCATCAAAGACAGTTGTTTGTGCCAGTCTTGGTACAAAATGTGGAATTCATCAGGACCCAGATGGCATTTAAAGCATGCCTGTAATCCCAGCTGCTTGAGAGGCTGAGGCAGGAGGATCAAAAGTTAAAAGCCATCTTCAGGAACTTAGACCCCAAGCAAATTACAGAGACCGTGTCTCAAAAGTAGAAAAATAACAAGGGCTGGGTTTGTAGCCAGTGGTTAAGCACCCCTGGGTTCAATCCCTGGTACAAAAAAAAAAAAAAGAGAGAGAGAGAGAGAAGGAAAAGGCTAGGAATGTAGATAGGGTTATCCAAGGACAGACTGTAGAGAAAGAAGGTAAGGAACCACAGAATCAATGCAAAGGGAATCTAACCCTGGAGACCAGGAAGGAGGAGTTAAAAAGAGAGGCACAGCTAGCAGATCAGGGAATTGCAGTCCAGGCAAGAGTTGAGACAGGGAAGGAGGGACCACAGGAGTCAGGTCAGCCAAGGGGAAAGCTGAGGCCAGCAGGGAGAGAGAGAAATAAATAAATAAAAAGAGAGAAAGATGGAAGAGTAAATAGAGGATAGAGAAGTTTGCTGAGCTGAGAAAAGGAAGGCTGGTTCCTACCACCAGAGACTGTACCTGTGCCAGTGCCACCATCAGACTGGGGTGGGGGGCTGATAATGGAAGGGGACATCAGAGAGGGAGGGGAAAAGATCTGGAGCTTGTATCAGAGGACTGAGAAATGGCCGAGCAAGACTGTCGCTACCCGGAAAGAGAAAGGAGTGCTGTGTACAACGGGCCTGTAGATTTCATAACCAGGTTAGCACGGAGTGCCTGTCTGATGGCTTCTGTGCCCACAGGGGGAAAGCGCAGAAATAAAATGACCAAACCCCGGTTCCACCCTAAGCAACCACTTTATTTATAAACCTAACATTTAGCAATTTCTTTTAATTACTTTGATTAAAGTCTAGTTTTACTTATAAATGGGATTAAATAAACTTTAACTGCATTTATATGTTTATGAATACCATTTCCTTTAAGTTATCTAATAAATAAGCCTTTTCAAGTACTTCGGAAATCTTTGGAAATCCAATATATTGAATTTATAAATATGATAAATCTTAAATTTTCTCAATGTCCTGGTGCTATTTATACATTTGGTAAGGCTCCAACCTTAATTCAAAAGTGCAAGTTTAATTGTACATTTTTTATTCCGAATTTTCTTCAATGTTACAAGCCCCAAATATCTACTGATTATTTTATCTTTAAAATATTAATGCTATCAGTTGGATTCTCTTAAACATTTATATATAAATTCAAAATCTTTCTGGGATTAAGATATACTTACTTATAGAAGGCATCACCGTCTCCCCAATGAGATTAGCATGATTTCCTGAGGTTTTTGGGTTTTCTTTCCTGGCTTCCAGATTTTCTATTAAAATAATCAGAAAGGTCCTAGGTCAGACACTGAGCAGGTTCATACCTGCAATTCCCAGGGCACTCTGTCTGGGCTCTCCTGGGGCTTGCCCTGTCCCCTTCTAGAAGGTGCTCTGGCTCTAGTAATCCTGCTGAACATTGTACTCTACTTGGGGAAGTCTGCAGTTCGTTTGTATTTTAGCAGATGCTCCTAATCTGTTTGCTGGTCCATTCTCAGGAGAACTCTTTTCCTGCTAGGGCTGCAGCTCTTAAATAGACATCAGGCACCCACATGAATCTCTTGTGACATTGTCTGGTTGCAAGATCCTTCCAGTGGCAGAGACAGGGCCATCAGTTGAGAAGGCCTGGGAAGAGGGGGCTGTGGAGGGAGTGAAGGCCCTGAAGTAGCCTTCAGGAGTATAACTGACCTTGTGGACTGGGTGCCCACCAGATGGGTCCCCCTCGAGCGCCCACCTGTGCTCTGCTGTTAGTACAACGAGCTTGGGTTCTTTGGGGCTCACAGGAGTTCCAGCCCTGTTTATCCTGGGCGTCCCTGTTATTGTAGGAATCTAACCTGCAGTTCAGTTAGCTCATAGGTGGCATTCTCTGTTTGCTCCATTTTAAAGAAAATCAAACTGGAAGTTGATTTAACACCAAACTGGAGACTCTGTAGTGATGTATACAAGAAAAACAACGCAGAATTCCAATCAGAGGACCCGTTCTCAGTAGAAGGCATGGGTCTTACTGAAAATATTGGTGTAGTAATACCCTTTCTTATGTAACCTAGAATAAGATGTTCAAAGGTCTATACATCACTTTTTAGAACCAAGTTTAAGTGAATTTTTTTGGAAATTTTGAATTTTTTAAATTCCCAGACCAAATCACATTGAATAAAATGCTTTTGCTAGAGTTGTGCAGATGAACCACAGACTAAATAGGATAAAAAGGAAATCATGTGGCAAAAGCTAACTGCCTGTTTTCCTTCCACTCTCGTACCACAAACAACACAGAAAGCCTCTGTGACCTCAAAATGTGTGGGGACTTCTTCCCACCAGCAAGCCAAACAAGCAATTCTGCATCAGACACCACCTGGGTGTCCGTCTTATCTGTAGAGAGTGTCAGACCCCAGAAGTTAAGAGCTCAGTTCCCAAGGATGTCCCCACTCCCATTTCACATGTCATTGCAAACCCCAGGTTGACCTGAGCTTCTCACCAACCAGTTACAAATTGGATTCCTACAACTGCCTGCTTAGGTCTGACTAATTAGCTTGAGTGGCTTACAGAACTCGGGGGAACACTTAGGCTTAATGGTTTCTCATAAAGGATGGAGGTAAAAGGTGCACAGGATGAGCTATGGGAAAAGGGACACACAGCTTCCACGCTCTCTCCAGGTGCCCCCTCCAAGTGTTTAACTATCTGGAAGCCTCCTGTCCTTTCAGGGTTATTTTTTTGTTTTAAGAGACAGAGGGACAGCGAGAGAGAGAGAGAGAGAAGAAGAGAGAATCAATTTTTATTTAGTTTTTCATGTGGCCTTCATTGCTCCAACACTTAGTTGTGTATGTGGTGCTGGGGTTTGCACCCACATCCTTGCGCATGCCAGGCAAGCGCCCTATCCGCTGAACCACTGCTCCAGCCCCACTTTCAGGGTTTTATGATGACTTCCCTGCCTGGGCTTGGCTGCTAATAGACTGGGTGGGGAAATCCAGAACAGCAGGCCCTTGCACTCGCCTCTGGGCCTCTCCCTGCAGTCTTCTTCCTCCAGGGTATGGGGCAGGACCTCTCTGGAATGAGGAAGGTTTTATGACTTAATATTAGACAAGGTAGGTCAGAGTATTTCTTTGTGGCCAACTAAAAATAGGAGAAGATGAGGGTTTTTTTTTTTAATCCACTACAGGGAGGGAGTTAAATGCCAGAACTGTGACTAAAAACCAAATATATATTTATATACTTTGTAGATATACATATATATATGTTTATTTTCCTTTGAGATATATACACACAATTCCTATAAATGGGAATTGAAGAAGAAAGATAAAATGCCAGGAATCAATACATTGGGAGCTCATTAGTGAGGCTGAAAGGTTAATTAAATGAACTAGATGGATGACTAATTGTTGTTGGGAAATAGAATGATGTTTATGCTGCAGATTTTGAGGTGTTGCAGTTAGTGACCTAGAAGGAGAGAAGAAAATGTCATTGAAAAGGGGTCAAGGAGCTGGATTAATCTGGATGACCTTGGCCAATTCTTGCTCTTAAAAAAATAATGAGCTTGTGTGATTGTTCAACAAATAAATTTCTGAATAAAAATATGTACTTCAAAGGCTTTTAAAAAAAATCAAGTTGATGATTAAAGTCCACTGCTTTGTTCCCCTGGAGAGGTGTGATTTTTACAGTGTGTGTGACGGAGCTTCTGTGTTCACTTGACTGGGCTAAAGAATGCCCAGATGGCTGGCAAATCCCTGGGTGTGGCTGTGAGGGTGTTTCTGGAAGAGATTAGCATTTGAATAAGTAGAATGAGTAACACAAACGTAGAGGAAGGTTGCATTGTCTGTCTCTTCTTGAGATGGGACATCCGTCTTCTCTCATCCTCAGAAATTGGACCCTGTGTTTCTCAGGCCTTTGACCTCCAGGACTTGTACCATCAACCCCTCTAGTTCTCAGGCCATTGGACTCAGACTGAACCACATGCGTTTTTCCCCCTGGGTCTCCAGTCTACAGATGCCACTTTTGTGGTCCTTCTTGGTCGCAGTGATTATGTGAGCCAATCCTCATAATAAATCTTCTCTTTGGTATTTGTTTATATTATATTGCTTCTGTTATGTAGGGAACGCAACTATCGTGGAAGCACATTTATGGAATATTCTGAGCTAGAAGGTACCTTAGAGATTTCCTGGACCCTGCTCTTATTGTATAGTAATGAAACTGAGGCTTGGAGAGATTGTGGGAGCAACATAGGAAGACTGTTCCGAGAGGGATGAACGCAAGCATCGGGCACTGTGGTGGACCATCTCTCAAATGGGGTGCCAACAGGCTCTTGGGTTTCTGAAGACTTAAACTTTGCTGGGGTTGGGACAGATCATATGGCAGCCTTACCAGCGAACTTCAGTGCTGATTCAGGCTGGATTTCCTTTTGTGGGCACGTCTCGGTGGTCCTTACACACTCTTCAAGGTCTCAGAGGTGGTGGAATTCTGCCAGCTGCCCAACTTTGTTGCTATACAAAGCACCATGATAATAGGGTAAAAGCTGAGGTCCCAGGTCTGATCCCAGAATGAGTCTACTGATCGCAGGTGGTAGAGTGAGGTAAAGGTGTCTCTGGCAGCTTGGAGAGTACTGCTGTGTTCTGAAGCTGGTAGAGAACAATGCACGTTGCTCAAAGAGCAAGAGATGGATGCATAACTGCTATTAGAAAGAAGGAAACTTCCTAATTACCATTCTCATTGTCTTTGTCTGTTTTCTGATGCTATAACTGAATACCACAGACTAGACTATTTATGAAGAAAAAAGGTTTGCTTTGCTTATGGTTCTGGGGCTAGGAAGTCCAAAATCTAGGGAACTTATTATCACAAGGAAATCACATGGCAAGAGGGCCACATACAAGACAGAGCCAAACTGGTTGCATTTAACACAAACACATTCTCAGGAAGCATCTTGAATGTTCTTGGTCTTCAACTGAATAGGGGGCCAGGAATTTGGAGCCTGGGTCACCTGCCCCCTCCTATCATCTGCATTTGAAAAGAAACCAGAACTTCTGGTTTTCTTTTAGGCAAAAGTTCTGCCTCAGAAGCAGTGTCTGGGAAATATTTATTTCTGTAGTCCGCACACACTGCAGGAAGTGCCCTGGAGGAGCTGGTGTGTGCATTGCAAGTCATTGTCATTTGGGTCGACCAGGAGGCTCTTGTGAGCAGTACTCGGAGCTGATCATGAAAGCCATAACCCTGACCAACATGGGAAAAGTCCACGAACACACCTTCCAGCTCCCAGGCCAGGCACCTTGTCACAGCAGAGCTCGGCACTGGGTCCCGGGATGATGAGCACCTACACAAATGGACTGAACCCCCATTTGGGGGATAGGAAAAGGAGTGGAATGAATTGGACAAATTTTCCCATGTGCATATATCAATATTTCCCAGTGAATGTCACCTTTATGTATATCCAAATGCACTAATTAAAAAATGAAAGCTATAGGGCTGGAGCGGTGGCTCAGTGGTTATGGCACTTGCCTGGCATGCACGAGGAAGCAGGTTCGAACCCCAGCACCATGAACACAAGGAGGTGTTTGGAAGCCACATGAAAAACTAAATAAAATTGATTCTCTGTTTCTCTCTCTCTCTCTCTCTCACTGTCCCTCTCTAAATAAATAAAATAAAAGCTATAAATAAATAGAAGTAAGATGAGTGGGTGGAGGAGAGGAAAAGAGAAAGTACCAGGTACTGAATTGGAGCAAATTTTATTCCACACTTATACCATTATGTCAGAATGAACTCTAATGCTATGTATAACTAAAGTCAACTCATAAAGAAAGATTATTTAAAAAAAAAACTTTCCACTGTCTGTTTTAGAATACAAAGTGCTAAGAACTGGAAAACATCTCTTGAAGATGGAAACCTTGAAAAAACATTACTGGTTAGTAACTTGAACAAAAAGGTTGACTCTGGGGCTGGAGCGGTGGCTCAGCGGTTATGGCGTTTGCTTGGCATGCCCAAGGACGCGGGTTCAAACCCCAGCACCACGCACACAGCCAAGTATCTGAGCAACAAAGGCCACGTGAAAAAAACAATCAAACAACAACAACAAAAAACTAAATAAAAATGTTGACTCTGATGTCAGCACCCCATCCTGCCTGGGCATTATTTTAACTTCCTACTTCTCAGAAATAAGCTAGGGCCCTCTTGTACCGTGAGTTACACTTGCCACAGACCGAACTGATTGTAGTGGGTTAATACAAGTAATAACTGATCAGAAATTTCACCACCTGGGCAAAAATGGATTTAAACTTTTCTCTAGGAGAGACTGAGCTGTTGACCCCAAAAGACCACTGGCTGCCCTAACCTTAATTTTTGTTTTTAAACAGCCACAAATTAGTCTCCACACACGAGGACGGTAGATGGGACGTAAAAGCGTTCAAATGGTTCATTTGGTTAGAATCATTGCAGCCTGTTGACTCTTTTCCAACCTCTCTTGGGGTTTTTGTCTGAACCCCCACTGAAAATGCACAGCAATTTCCCACCTGTTTGATAAACTTCCCTCTTGTTACTTTCTGAGCCCCACAGGCACTGGCTTGGTCCAGGCAAATGGTGGAACTGTCTCCTCTTGTGCAGTGTTGTTCTTCCTTAGCCACAAACACACTGACCATGACCCCCAAGGGCCATTTCTGCAGAGCAGGTCTGTGCAAACACTTCTCTCATAGCTATTTCTCTCTGTCCCTAGAGGTCCTGAGTTGAATCCCCGGGTCAGAACCCAAGCCATAGATAAGTGCATTGACCCAACTGGGTCATTGTGTGAGCTGCACGCCAGCGGGAGGGTTGCTGGGGCCAAGGTGGACTCACCAGTCACACCTGCCTGGCCCATTCCCTGGGGCTCCCGAGTGGGCGGAGCTTCCTGGATGGCCTGGGCCACCCTCCACATCTTTGGTCTCCCTCTTCTTCTGCCTCCTTATCCTGGCCTGTGCCACATTGCTCCATGAGTTTCTGTCTCTCTCTCTGTGCGAAGGCCCAGAGGCCAGACCCTAAACAACGTGGCCCCAAGCCACACCAGTTCTTAAGCCAGAGAAGGATCCCAAGCTCCATTGGATCAGTCAGCTGCTGGCTTATCTGTGTGTCAGAGGTGACTCCTTTACCCACTTCGTGAGACCTTCAGGCTGTAGCCTTTCTGGATGGATTAAAAGGTCATCTGCTGGCCAGCAGCTGGCATGTCAAGGCTGGTTCAGCAAGGCTGGGAGTCATAAGTGGAGCCCAAGAATGATTGATGGTCACGACAGCGCCAAGTCCTGTGGAGAGAAGGACAGGTGAGCCCTGGGGAGCCAGCACTGCTGGGAGCAAACGCCTGTCACAGATGTTGTCCAAGATGGGCGGAAGGTGGAGGAGGCATGAGCTCAGCTGGGGAGCCAGGAGGGAGCAGGGTACCAGGCCCTGCCACCAGGGGCAAGATCCAGAAACAGCATCCAGGCAGATGGACGCTGGAGACAGGATGTTGATGACGATGTCAGGGTGGCTTTGAAATGAGCTGCAGACTTGCAGCCCACCTTGGTACCACAGGTCACACACTGCTATTGAGCACTTCGAATGTGGCATGTCCAACG
>PVKS010032907.1:0-22164 GCA_004027875.1 Aplodontia rufa | reverse complement strand
TTTTTTTTTTTTTTTTTTTTTTTTTTTTTTTTTTTTTTTTTTTTTTTTTTTTTTTTTTTTTTTTTTTTTTTTTTTTTTTTTTTTTTTTTTTTTTTTTGCTGCTGTAACTAAAACGCCTGACAATAGCAGTTTTAGGTGGAAAAGTTTCTTTGGAGGCTCACTTTTTCAGAGATCCATGGAAGATTGGCTCCAATTGTTGGGACTAGAGGTGAAACAGGACATTATGGAAGAAGGCATGACTCCAGGGAACAGAGAGGGATACAAAATATATACCCGAAAGGCACGCACTCAATGAACAACCTTCTCCAGCCACATCCTTCCAGCCTACAGTTACCAATTAATCCTTGTCAGGAGATCAACTCACCGATTGAGTTGTTTTTATAACCCAATCATTTCACCTCAGCCTTACCACATTGTCACACGAGAGTTTTGGGGGACACCTTGCATTTAAACCATAATGGGCACGTAGCCTGGTTCCATAAGTTAGCCATTGTGAATTATGCTGCAATAAATATTAATGCACCCATGTAACTATAGTAAGCAGATTTCAGTTCTTTTGGATAAATACTAAGGTGTGGGATAGCTAGGTCATGTGGTGGTTCTTTTCATAGTCTTTTGGGAAATCTCCACACTGATTTCCAAAGTGGTTGTACTAATTGCAGATCCACCAATATATGAGTGTACCTTTTCCCACATATCCTCACCAGAATTTCTCAAATGTGTATTCTTTTTTTTTTTAAAGCTGGGGATTGAACCCAAGAGGGCTTAACCACTGAGCCACATCCACGGAACTTTTTAATTCTTATTTTGAGACAGGATCTTACTAGGTTGCTTTGGGCCTCACTAACTTGCTGAGGCTGTTTTTGAACTTGCAATTCTCCTGCCTCAGCTTCTTAAATTGCTGGGATTATAAGCATGTGATACAACACCATGTTAATATTTGTATTCTTGATGATTGCTATTCAAGCTGGAGTGAGATGAAATCTCTGTGTAGTTTTGATTTGCATTTTTCCAATTACTAAGAATGTTGAACAGTTTTTTGTATGTTTGTTGGCTATTTGTGTTTCTTTAGAGAAATGTCTGTTTCATTCTTTGGACTATTTGTTGATTAACATTTTAGGTGATTTTCTTGGTGGTAAGATTTTTGAGTTCTGTTATGGTTTAGACATGAGGTGTCCCCCACTCCCAAATTCACGTGTAAGACAATGAAAGAAAGTTTAGAGGTGAAATGATAGGGTTATGAGAATCTTAACCTAATAAATCCATTAATTCCTTGAGAGAGAATAACTGAGGCAGGCAGAGTGTGGCTACAGGAGATGGTTCCCTCGAAGTTTCTCTTTGGGGTTTATATGTTGTCCACATGAGTTTTTTGGGGGACACTTTATTTCTAAACCATAACGTGCTGTCCTCTCCAAAAGCATATGCCCATCTCACCATGAAAATTACATTTAGCTCATTTCCAAGAGTCACCATAATCTTAGAGTTCCAGCACTATCAAAAGCCCAAGTCCAAACTATACACTGAGACTCAGGGCAAACTCTCAGCAAAAGCCTCTATAAAACTTAAAAGAAAGTTACAAATATCTAATATCTAATATATAAATGCACATAGTAAACATTTCCATTCTTAGAGGGAGAAATAGGGTCATAGAAAGAAGGTATGGGACAAAAGTAAGACTGAATTCCAGCGGGGCAAATAAGTCCTGTAGTGCTATTTCTGGCATCTGGAGCACACAGCATTCTGATATTCTGTCAAAGGATTTGTGTATCTCCACCCCTATGACCTTGTTGGTTGAAGCCCACATGTCCTCTCTATTGGCTTGTCTCTAATCAATTCCTGAAGCTTTCTTCAGCAGATATTCCACAGTGCCGGAATTTCTTAAATGCTGTGGCCTCCAATGCAGCTTTGTCTTCCTTCTCTTGTCTCTACATGGTTTCCTATCAAGGGCTGCCTACAGTGACTCTAACCCTGCTGCACTTTGCCTGGACTCCCAGGCCTTCCTTTGAATCCTCTGTAGAAGCCTCCATGACCCCCTTACTCCAGTATCCTGATTCCCTGTGGAACAAGTACCATGATGCCAAGGTAGCAGCTTCCGAGTACCTGGATGAATGATCATGGTGAAACAACTTTCTAAGCCCCTCTGTGCAAGTAGGGTACCCCATTGGTCTCTGCTCAAGAGAATTTTTACTTTTATACCCTGAGTCTGAAACAGGTATGGTCTTACCAATTCCTCAAAACTCTACAGAAGATAGAGTTCAAAGGATCATTTATGAACTATGTAAAGGCCATATATGTTAAATCATCACCTAGCATAATGCTAAATGGAGAAAAGCTGAAAGCATTTCCACTAAAATTAGGAACAAGACAAGGCTGTCCGCTCTCACCACTTTTTTTCAATATTGTTCTTGAGACCCTAGCTGGAGCAATTAGGCAAGAGAAAGAAATCAAAGGGATAAAAATAGGAAGAGAGGAAGTCAAACTCTCTCTTTTTGCTGATGACATGATCCTGTATATGGAAGATCCAAAAAACTCCATCAGTAAACTGCTTTAACTTATAAACTGATTTAGCAAAGTGGCAGGATACAAGAGCAACACAAATAAATCAATAGCTTTCCTATACACTAATAATAATAGGACTGATGAAGAAATCAGGAAATCAGTGCCATTCAAAATATCTCAAAAAAAAATACTTGGGAATTAAAGTTACAAGGGAAATCAAAAATCCCCACAGTGAAAATTATTGGTCATTGAAGAATGAAATCCAAGATGACCTAAGAAGATGGAAAGATGTCCCATGCTCTTGGTTAGGCAGAATTAATATAATAAAAATGGCCATTTTACCAAAAGTGTTATATAGATTTAATGTTATCCCTATAAAGATACCTATATCATTCTTTACAGACTTAGAAAAAGCAATTCTCAAATTCATTTGGAACAATAAGAAACCTAGAATTGCCAAAACACTACCAAGCAAGAAAGAGGAAACAGGTGGTTTTGCCATACTAAATTTAAAACTATACTATAGAGCTGTAGTAACAAAGACAGCATGGTACTAGTATCAAGATAGGAAAGAAGACCAATGGGATAGAATAGAAGACCCTAAAACAAACCCCCAAATAGTCAAACATCTGATTTTTGACAGAGGGGGTCAAAATATTACATGGAGGAGAGACAGCCTCTTCAACAAATGGTGCTGGACAAACTGGAAAGCCACTTGCAGAAAGTTGAAATTAGGCCCATATCTTTCATGTTGCACGAGAATCAAATCAAAATGGATCAAGGAGCTAGGAATTAAACCAGCTACCTTGCAAATGATAGAAGACAAAGTAGGTCCAACACTTCAGCATTTGGGAGTAGGCAAAGACTTTCTCAACAGGTCTCCTAAAGTGAAGGAAGTAAAGTAAAAAATCGGTGAATGGGATGCCAAAAAGCTAAAAAGCTTTTGTACTGCCAAGGAAACAATCAAAAGAGTCAAGAGGTTTCCAACAGAAATGGAGAGAATCATGGGCTATGATTCCTCTGACAGGGGTCTCATATCCAGAATCTACAAAATCCTCAAAAACCTCAATTACAAAATGCAAACAATCCAATTAATAAATGGACCAAAGAGCTTAATAGAAACTTCTCAACAGAGGACATTGACCAAGCCAATGAATACATGAGAAAGTGCTCCAAATCACTAGTAATCAGAGAAATGCAAATGAAAACCATATTAAGATATCACCTCACACCAGTCAGAATGGCAAAAATGAAGAAAATAAACAATAATAGATGCTGGATGGGCTGTGGAGAGATAGGCACACTAGCACACTGTTGGTGGAACTGCAGACTGGTACAGCCCCTCTGGAAAGCAGTGTGGAGAATCCTCAAAAAACTAAGGATGAGCCCAATGTACGACCCTGCTATTCCACTCCTGGGTCTCTTTCCAGGGGATTTAGAATCAGCACATTAGAGTGACACAGCAATATCTATGTTCATAGCAGCTCAATTTACAATTGCTAGATTATGGAAACAACCCAGATGTCCCTCACTGTATGAATGAATCCAAAAACTGTGGTACATATATACCATGGAATTTTATACAGCAATTAGAAACAATGATATTGCAGCCTTTGAAGGTAAATGCATGGCTATGGAAGAAATTATGCTGAGTAAAATCAGCTTAACCCAGAGAACCAAGGGTCGAATGTCTCCATTCATCTGTAGAGGCTGGAACTAGACCCTGGCCATTGAGAAAGGTGGTCTATTATCATGCGTTAAATCCAGTTAAGGTGTATTGTCATACAACCTAATACTTTTTTAGAGATATTGTGGGAAGGGGAAGAGAGGGATAAGGGTTAGTAATGGGGGGGCACTCTTGGGGGTAAATCTAATCTCCAGAATCTATATACATTTTATATTATTTGGTTAAAAACTTGTATGGTTGTTCAAAAAATAAATTTCTCAATTAAAAAAACCTCATGTGTGAGGTAATGAAAGAAAGTTTAGAGGTGAAATGATTGGGTTATGAGAATCTTAACCTAATTAGTGCATTAATTCTCTGATAAGGATTAACTGGATGGTAAATGCAGGCAGGTAGGGTGTGGATGGAGGAGTTGGGTCTCTGGGGTTTATATTTTGTTCTTGTAGAATGGAGCTCTCTCTGCTTCCTGGTGACATGTTTCCAGCCACTTTTCTCTGTCACACACTTCAGCCATGATGTTCTGCCTCACCTCAGGTCCCAAGGAATGGAGTTGGTCATCTATAGACTGAGACCTATGAAACCATGAGCCCCCAAATAATCTTTTTCTCCTCTAATTATTGTTATCAGGTCTTTTGGTCATAGCAACACAAAAGTCGACTAAAACAAGTTATTTATATTTGGATTGTTAACCCCCCATTGGAGGAGTAACTGATGAGGATTTTCTCCCATTTTGTAGGTTCTTTCTTCAGGCTCTCAAATATTTCTTTTGTTGTGCCGAAGCTTTTCAATTTGATGTCATACCACTTTCTGATTTCTGGTTTTGTTTCTTGAGCAATAGGAGATACAAGGAATTGATACTAGCACCAAAATATTCTAATGTTGACCATGTTTTCTTCTAGCAGTTTTACTCTTTCTGGTCTTATTCCTGGGTCTTTGATCAATAACAAATGTGCTTTTGTGCAGGGTGAGAAATATTAATCTAATTTCATTTTTCTACATATGGATATAAGGTTTTCCCAGCATCATTCGATAAAAAGGCTATATTTTCTCCAACTTATCTTTTCTGTCCAATATCAGATAACTATTTCTTTTCTTTTTTTTAAAGAGAGAGGTACAGTGAGAGAGAGGAGAGAATCACATGGCCTTCATTGCTCTGACACTTAGTTGTGTACGTGGGTGCTGAGGCTTGAACATATGCACTTGCACATGCTGGGCAAGCACCGTAACCACCAAGCCACCACTCCAGCCCCTCAGATGACTATTTCTATGTGGGTTTGTCTCTATGTCTTCTATTCTATTTCTTTTTTCTTTGCATCTGTTTTTATGTCAATATCATACTATTTTCATTACTGTTGCTCACTAGCATAATTTGAGATCAGGTATTTTTATGGCTCCCTCATTGCTCTTCTTGCTTGGTATTGCTTTGGCTATTCTGGGTCTTTCATTCTTTCATATGAATTTTAGAACAGTTTTTTTTCCTAGTTCTATGAAGCATATTATTGGAATTTTGATGGGGATTGTATTGAATCTATATACCATTTTTGGTGATATGCTCATTTTGATAATAATAATTCTGCCTATCCAAGAGCATGTTAGGTCTTTTCACCTCCCAATATCTTCTATTTCTTTCTTCAGAGTTCTATAGATTTGCTAATTTATTTATTTATCCTTATTTAGAGTTATTCCAAAGGTTGATTTTTCTGAGATTTTAGTGAATTGAAAAGTTTTCCTGATTTATTTCTCAGCTAATTCATCATCAGAGTATAGGAAATATATTTATTTTTATATGCTGTACTTGTCTCCTGCTACTTTGAGAATTTATCAGCTCTACAAGTCTTCTGGGGAAATTTATTTGGGATATATATATATAATCATGTTATCAGCAAACAGAGACAATTTGACTTCTTCTTTTTTTATTTGTATCCCTTTAATTTCCTTCCCTTGCCTCATTGCTTTGGTTACAGTTTCAAGAGCTATCTTAAATAGAAGTAGTAAGAGTAGACATACTTGTCTCATTCCCAGTTTTAGATGAAATGTTTTCAGTATTTTTCCTTCAGTATTATGGTGGGTTTGGGTTTATCAAATGTTACCTTTATGATTTTCAAATAAGTTCCTTGTGTCCCTAGTTTCTTCAGTCTTTTTGACATGAATGGGTGCTGGACTTGGTTGAAGTCTTTGTCTGCATCAATTAATGTGATCATGTGATTCTTGAACCTAATTCTATTTTTTTTAGAAAGAAAGAGGGGGGATAGTGTGTGTGAGAGAGAATCATTTTTACTCAAATTTTCATTGATTTTTGTTTTTCTGACACATAGTTGTATATGTTGTGCTGGGGTTTGAACATGGGTCCTCACACATGCCAGGCAAGCACTCTATCAGTTAACCACCACTTTGAGCTCTCTTGAAGTTAATTCTATTTATGTGATGGTGAATTATACTTAGTGATTTGTGAATATTTAACCAGCCTTACATTCCCATGATGAAACCCACGTGATCAAGGTGTATAATCTTCTAAATATGTTGCTGAATGAACATTGCTAACATTTATTGAGAATATTTGCATTAACATTCATCAGGGATATATTGGCATAGTTTTCTTTCTTTGTTGTGTCTTTGTTTTTGGTATCAGGGTGATACTGATTTCATAGACTGAGTTTGGGCATGTTCCTTCCCTTTCTCTTTAATGGAATAATTGAAGAAAGATTGGGAAGGTTGATTTATTTCTTTAAAGATCTGGTAGAACTTGGTTGAGAATCCATCTAGCCCTGGGCTGTTGTTGTTGTTGTTGTTGGAAAACTTTTCATTGCTGCTTCAATCCCATTGCCTAATATTGGCCTGTTTATGCTTTTTATATCCTTTTGTTTCAATTTGGGTAAATTTAGAAATTTATCAGTCTCTTCTAGATTTTCAATAAATATTGGCCATGGTGGGAACATTTTCACATATTGGACATGAATTCAGAGTATATACAGTCTTTAGGCAATTTCCAGCACTGCAAGCTATCACCAAGCTGTTGGTGTGTAAATGGGTCTTTAAAGAGTCATTCCATAAGCCAGCTGCTTCAGGAAGGTGAGGAACATGATAAGACTGGTGAATTCCACAAGTATGAGCTCATTGCTGCAGTTCTTTGGCTCTGAAATGAGTTCCTTAATCAGAAGAAATGTTTGCATAGTATAACATCATGATGGGAAAAGCATTTTGTAAGTCCATGGATGATAGTTTTGGCAGAAGCATTGCATGCAGAGTAGTTGTCTATTCAAGAAGAACATGATGCTGTCCCTTTTATGAAATTATGCAATGTAATCCATCTGCCACCAAGTCAGTGTGATCACTCTGAAGAACAGTATCATATTAGGAGTTCAGTGTTGATGTTGGCTACTGGAAAATTGGCACTCATCAGTGGATATAGTCAGATCTACCCTGGTGAGTAGAATTTCATGCTATCAAGCCCCATATATAGCATCCATCCTTGTCACCACAGCTACTTTGTTCATTAGACCATTGGTTAATGACAATGATGGATAGATAAGAGAACCTGACTGGAATCCATGGAATCTTATCTACTTGGTAATTTAAATATTCCTCTTCTGAGGCCATGCTTTAGAGATTATTCACCTTGGATTTGAATATCTTGACATTTTTTCCATTCAGAGAGGTCTATCCATATATCTCTTTGCCAAGTTTCCTAGTCACCAAATTGCCAATCATATTCCTTCCAAATCCCTTGCCATCTGGCCAAGCCATTGGCTATTTCTCATGAATTAGTATACAAACATATATCTGATCACTCAGGTTGACCAAAGTTCTGCTCACTGAGATTTACTTGCACCACTCTCCTTTGGAAAAGTCCCAAAGAGGGGTTGTAGTGCTACAGCCATTCACTTGCATGTGGTGCTTGAATATTGTCCAGAACCATCTGTAAACTTTTCTTCTTCTGTCGATAGGTAAATCGTGAGAGAAAGAAGACAGTGTAGCAGAATCAGTTGGGATCATGGTCATGTGGGCCACTTGAAAAAATTGCTTGTACCTTGAGGACTTGTTTGGGTCAAATCACATATATAATACCCCAGTCGCTGATGAGAGTGTTACTGTGCATACCCAACTTTATGACATGGTGGGTCAGATAACATCCCATTCAACATGGATGGGTCAGACAATTTAGTGGACCATTTTCAAATGTTCAGTTTTCAGTAATGCTCAGAAATTCTAAGATGTTTATCCCAAGAGGAGAATAGCTATCGTTGGTTAATGGCATGATATTTCTCTAAAATCCTAAGGGCCGCTAATGTGATTCACCTACAGGATCCTCTTAAAGTCTCCAAATATTATTCCTATCTAACATTAATACCTTAAGTATCATTGGATATGCCAGATTATAGGATCCAAATGGCAGAGTAGTCTGCACATCAGCCTGGACCTATTGCAGAGTCTTCTCCTATTCAGGATGCCACTCAAAACTAGCAGCCCTGCCAGGCAGGACTCCCCTCAAAGCCAGTCACTTAGGGAATTGAAACACAAATGAGGAATATGTTGCCTCCAAAATCCAAATCGAATCACAAAATAATAGTCTTCTTTCTTGATTGTAAGCTGGTCACATGCAACAACTCATCCTTTATCTTGGAAAGGGATATTTCAAAATGTCCCACACCACTGGACCCCTTTAAATCACACTAAGATAGAAGGCCCCTGAGTTTTAAGCCAATTAATTTCTCATCCTCAGATCCACAAATATCTTGGCAGTAAGTCCAGAATAGTTGAGTAGTTGCTACTTCTTATTCACCCAATGTAATCAGCATAATGGCATCAGTTTAATGGACTGTGGAAGGGTAAGGTAATCAATATTCCTGTGAACTTGATTATAACATAGGGCTGGGGAGTTAACACAGCCATGGGGTGGGACAGTGAGGCATATTTTTTTGTTACTTGAAAGCAAGCTGCTTCTGGTACTCCTTATCAGAGAAAAAAAATTTTTGCTGTAATAATTGCTGCATACTGACATGAAGACATGTTAATTTGCTCAAGTAGCAAAATATCTGATGCAGTAGCCGTAAACACAGTCACCACCTTATTAAACTTACAATGATTACCATCATTCTCCATAAGTGATAGGCCAAAAAGGAGTGGTGAATAGGGATTTACTTTCATTTTAGAGCCAGTGACCAATAATTCCCAAAGGCCTGCTCATTTCTCCCCCCTCCCCCCGCCAAAGCTTATCTACATTAAAAAAAGTCCTAGATCCCTTTGGGGAAGGCTGAAGGAAATATTAATAGTATATTAGGAACCCTTTTCAAGGAGACCTGGCTCCCCTTTGTGTTAATCACGTTTTCCTCATTGTTAACAAAATATCTAACAAGGGACAACTTAGAGGATGAAAAGTTTATTTTAACTAATGATTTCATAAGTTCAGTCCATGGTGGCCCAGCTACATTGCTCTGGGTCCAATGTTAGGTAGAACATCATGGTGGAGGGGTCTGGTAGGGGAACACTCCTCCATTCAAGGAAGTGTGGTTGGGGAGACTATACAAGGAAAAGGATCTGGAGGGAAGATGAAACCTTCCAGGGCATGCCTTCAGTGTCCCTTCTCAGCCAGTCCTGCTCTGCCTACAGTTACCACTGAAGTTCATTCATACTAAGGTAGACTGATCAGGTTATGGCCCTTGTAAGCTAATCATTTTACCTCTTGGTATTCCCACATTACTAGAAGAGCTTTAGGGGGACACTTTTTATCCAAATCATAGACCCTTCACATGAGGAGTTCTGTGCCTATAAATAAGTTCAATTGTGGGGAAGTATTGAGGGGTCATGACTGCTTTTATGATTTGGGTTAGATTTTCATTAACTTGGCCTGAAACTTTTCTGTTTATGTAGATCAAGAAATACATTAGTAAGCTCCTTATTTATTTCATACCAGAAACACTATGGTTGGCTAATGCCATAATTCAACACAAGCCATACCAGGACAACTTTGACTCTGCTGCCCATTATGGTAATTATGCAAATCTCATTTTGGTGGCTGAGTGCATACTGTTGGTCCTCGCTACCCTACCATCCAATTTCTCCCATTTTATTTGAATTTCCCATTTTAAAATTTGTAGTTGTTACTCCAATGTATGACCCAGAGATAAGAGCAACCACAGAGCTCTTCAAGGATGCAGACTCCCCTCACAAGTTGATTTTAGAACGCATATAAACATGTGTACTTTGGACCCTCCCAATGTGGGTGATTAGGTCTTAAATGACAAATACACTCAAACATTCTAATCTCATTTGGCTTTTGAATCTCTTCTACGTTAAAATCAGGCAAGTCCAGCATTTCCAGCTCACTCTGAGCCACTTCTTGTCCATGTTTTAGCCAACCAACGAAACAGCCTGTACTAACTCCCATGAGGAGCAACATTAAACACAGAATCTGCCTATTGAACCCAGGCCAGTCAATTTGGCCTGATGCAACTTTATGTTCCTTCTACATTTCCCCCCACCCTTAGTATCGATTTCTGCACATGTTCCCCAGATTTCTGTCTGTGTAAATTAGAAAATTCAAATAGTTCTTTTGGAGTGTAATACAATTTCTCATGGGTCATACTCTGTACCTTCACTCCAGTCTAGTTATGTTTCAAAACAAAAGAAAATGGTAGGTGTTGGCAGTGAGAAGAATCCACATTGTCTTGCATGGGAACTATCTCAAGGGAGACCATTACCATTTCCTCTGGGAAAGCAGGGTTGGTGATCTGAAAAGGAGATGAAAAGAATAACATGACCATGGGTGGAGTTCCATTGCCAGTTGGCCTGGGATATTCTTGATGCTGGGACCAGGGGGACTACATCAACTTTATCTTTCACTTCCTCAGAGAGCCGGTCTAGAATCCCTTCTCCATGTACTATTTCAATTATGCTCAAGAGCACTGGCCCCAATAAAGCTTTGTTTGCATGATGTTACTTGCCAATTCATGTTTTCTATCTCAAATTGAGCAGAAGAACGGAAAGATGAGCTGATAAGACTAAGATCTGGTAATTATATGTTACTTCTATTTTCAAAGGAAATTCCATAATGGCTGTAATAATTTACATTCCTATCAATAAGGTATGAGAGCTGTCCTTTCTATACCCGTCTCAGTATTTGTCATTTCTTGGCTTTTTGATATCAACTATTCTAACTGGAATCAGATACCTCATTGTAGTTTTGATTCGTTTTTCCCTGATGATTAGTGATGTTGAGCACCTTTTATAAACTTGTTTAAGTATCTGCATTCCTACATTAATCAAAGCACTTTCCACATTGACCAAGACATGGAATCAATCTAAGTGTCCATTAATGGATGAATGTGGGGCAGTGGAATGCTGTTCAACCATAAAAAGGATAAAATCTGGTCATTTTTAGCAACATGGATAAGCTGGACATTATAGAAAATGTAATAAGGAAGTTACAAAAAGATAAATACCACATAACTTCACTAATTTGTGGAATCTTAAAAAAACTGATTTCATGGAAGTAAAAAATAGATGATTACTAGAGAAGTAGAAAAATAGGAAAGGTGAAGGGGAGGGAAGAGTAGGGAAAGGTTGTACAGAAGAACAAAGTTACAGAAAATAGGATTAAGTTCTGGTGTTTCTATTGCACAATAAAGTGTCTAAAGTTAGTTATAATATACTTGATATTTCCAAATAGCTATAAAAGAGGATTCTGACCACAGAGAAATGATAAAGATTTGATAGATATGCTAATTACTGAAATTTGATCATTATGCATTTTATACATTTATCAAGACATTATACTATACCTCACAAATATGCAAATTATTTTGTGTTAATTGAAAATGAAAATAAAATAGCACATGTAATAGAAAAGATTAGGAGAATATTTATGAAATTTGTTATGATCTAGATTATAGATTTGCCCTAAGGCCCGTGTGTTAGAACAGTGGTCCCCAGCCAATGGTATTTTTGAAAGGTGACGGAACCTTTAGCAGGTGGAGACAGAAGTTTGGCCATTGGAATCTTGTCCTGAAGGGAATATCAAGACCCCCGACCTTCCCTTGTCTCTCTTTGCTTCCATTTATCAGTGAGTGAGAATTTTCCTCCACATGCTTCTTCCATGATGTTCTGCCTCACCACATGGCCCCTCCAAATATCTGGCCATGTAACCAAGGACTAAGATCTCTAAAATTGTGAGCTAAAATAAATTTTCCCTCCTTTAAGTTGATTTATCTCAGATATTCTCTCACATCAATGGAAAACCAAGTAACTCAGTTTCTGTTTTGAGATTTGACCCTTTGGGTTTAAATCCTGTACTCTATTGATTAAAAATTGCATTATCATAAATCACTTATTTAACATCTTAATCTCCCCAAATTTTAAATAAGAAATATAACATTAGGTCTTTTCATGAGAGTATTAAATGAGATGATGTAAGTAAAGTCACTAGCATAGCATCCAACCCAAGGGCCAAGATCATCAACATCCCAGGAAGAGGGATTGTGTATAATTTGACAGTGAATTTTACATCTTCAAATACACATATGCATAAAAAACTAGAAGAAAGGCAGGAGTAGAAGCCAACTCATAGTAGAACTTATAGTAGAAGCCAGCTCATAAATTTAGAAGGAATAATAGAGTGTGAAAATCACCACCTTGTGATTCTCATTTTAATAGTCGAGTCGGTCAGGAGGAACCAGTGTACAGTAAACTAGTGGGAGAAAGTTGGATGGTGAACAGGATAGTTACATAATCTCAAAATATCTCATCACCAATGAATCATTAATCATAACAATAAAAAATCATCCTGCAAAAAGTTAGCAGACAATATCACGACCAAGTGACCAAAGGTAATATACCTAATCATAGGCCCCACTGATTGCAGGAGGCACCAGAAAGGATATGCTGAACAGTGACACTCTCCTGATGAGAATGCACAGCTGCACTCTATCAGAAAGGAAGAGCAGACAGACCCAGACTGATAAAAATTCTATAAAACAAATAGCCTGTATACTTCAAAAAGTGCAATTTCATTAAAAATTTTAAAAGACTGCCATAGGTTCCAAATTAAAGGTCACAGGAAACATAAAAGCAGAGATACCTGATTAGATCCTGGAATACAATAAACACCTACAGGACATGTTTGTGACAACTGCCAAAATTTGAATAAGATATTTAAATTTATAAGAGTATTGAATCATATTAAATGATTTTGATCATGATATTGTGGTTTTCTGATAGAATACTTTTTTTGTTTGAAGAAAACTCTACTAAAGTATTAATAGGCCAACATGCTTAATGACTCCTCTCTGCACTCAGATAATTCAGACAAATACAATGCACATATATGTCAATATGTATAAATGAGTATAAGGGGAAGAGAGAGCAAAAGATGAAATATAAGAGCAAAACATAGGCAGTTGGTGAATCTGTTCAAAGGGTATGTGGAATTTTGCACAATTCTTGCAATTTTTTGAGTTTATAATTATAATAAGTTATAAGATGCCAATATTTTATGTATATGTATATATAAATAGAAATAGAATAAATGAATTAAAAAAGTGATTGTCAAGAAATATTAACCAAGTTATATAGGAGTTTCAACTATTTTTGTAACCCTTCAACAGTTTTGAAATTATTTCAAAATAGCAATTAAAATATACATTTGCATATTTCAGGGACAATTTGAAAATGGGGCACTTTCTCTGAATGTCAAGGGCCTGACCTCAGTTAGCTGCTTGGGTAAATGCTACTTACTTGTAATGATCCTTCTGGGACTCAGTCTCATAAAACCAGGAAGAATTTTCCTGGAGGTTGTGTATGAGCTGAAGTCTGAGACTAAGGAGGTGATCAGGCAATGATGGCAATGGAAAACAACTTGGCCATGGGGTCAGGTTCAGAAGACAGCAGGACGCTGAGAGGCAAAGAACCCTTGTTTTTTATGGTGTGAGGGGAATATCACTCAAAATCTTTAAGCTTTAGAGAATTCAGTTGGTAAATTACATAGAAAATTAACTTTTGACACATACAACTTAAAGCAGTTTTAAAGCTATTTTAAGTAACTTTGAAAGAGAAAAAAATAGATTTTACAAAGCACTTACAGCAAGTAGGATATATATTTAGTATCTTTTATGATTTCAAGAGCATATGGAGTTTCACAAGAGAAATATCAGATCCCAGTAGGTTTTAGAAATTATGCAAAAAAGGAAAAAGTATAAATCACAAAAACAAAGAAAAATATTCTAAGTCTGAAATAAACAGCTTTGGATAAACTCCTGTTGTTATGAATGCAAAAAGAAGGCCAGGTATATATGTAAAAAAAAAAAGCCTCTATTCTTTCAATAGTAAAAAGGTAATCACTATATTAAAACCCATTAAATCCCAAATTTTTTAATTCTGCTAATATTTCAACAAAATTGACACAGACACATTAAATAGCCTGGACAACATAATCTACAGCATTTAAATCATATGTAGATAGAAAATAAAATCATTTACCTGTTACTGTTACAAAAGAATTTAAATTTAAAATAAATAATTTTTCAAGAGTTGCCATAAATGGTATAGTTGCTGCTCAATTTAAATCTTTACGTTTCCTGCATCTGGTGCAATGCAACCTAATGAGTTAATCAATATATGTAAAAAAAAAAAGTAAAATATATAAAACTGCATTAAGAAGCTAAAAAGCTAAATAGATGATAAATACAAATTTTAATATTAATCATGATGTGGTAAATTGTCATTTTTAAATTATGTTTTATGTATTTCTTAACATTTCAACCATGGTTATATATTACATTTAAAATAAAAATTGGTAGAATTTGATTCTAAGACCTTGTATTGTTAATTTCTTCCTTTTGCTCCTGTTACATGGCAGCTTACCTTATAGGAAATATTTCATTACTGATATAAACTCAGAAAATTATCCCCGATTTCAGAAAAATAACACATTATAAAAATAGCATATTTTATTTCACTTTTTTTTAAAACAATTTTTGTTTAGTTTTTTATTTGGCTTTCGTTGCTCCGAGACTTCAGTGTGTATGTGGTGCTGGGGTTTGAACTCACGTCCTCTTGCGTGCTAGGCAAGCACCGTAACCTCTGAGCCACCATTCCAGAGGTTTTGAACAACTGAGATGTGAATATTAAGACTAGAAATTCATAACACATTTTTGACTAAACACATTTTTGGGGGGATTAATCTTGAGTTTTCGGCACTAGAATGAAGGCTGAACCTCTTGAGGGTGTGATGTAATCAAAGTCATAGAAACAGGGACTCCCTGTCTACAATAGGCAGCCCTTTACCTTTGGGACTCTGAGAATGAACAAAGGAGAAGCTTCATTATGATAGTGCCATGTGGCCCTGGGGTTCCAGGATTCAAAGCATGAAGGATTTAGAGGACTACTCTCAGAATCCTAGCATGGGCATTGGAGTTGGAGGAGTGAACGGGGAAGCTCTGGGTAAAGAGACAGCAAACTCTTAATAGCGAATTCCCCTGTGGAGGAGTTCCTGGAGAAGGGCACTGAGTGCTTACCAGTTAGATAAACTATTAACGGCACACAGCCATACCGTCTCCTTTATAGCTACTTTGGGCTAAAAGAGCAGAATTGAGTAGTTCTAACAGTGACCTTTTAACCAGCAAACCCTAAGCCACTTACTATACAACCGCTTACAGAGAAGGAAGAAAAGAGAAAAAGAAAGAGGAAAGAAAGAAGAGAAAGAAGGAAGGCAGGAAAGAAAGAGAAAAAGAATCTGCAAGTTCATTGCTAGCCAGTCTCCCCAGGTGCCTCTCTTTAACTTGATGATGTTTTTATTTTTTTGTTCTTACTGGAAACGTTTGTTGTTGACACCAACAACAAAAACAAAAGTAAAGGTTTCACTAAAGCTTTTGTTCTATCAAGTTTATAACTAATCCGGAAATTTACCTTGGTAGGAAATGCCATTACTGATATGAAATGCAGACTTACCACAAATTTCAGAAAAATAGTACGTTTAGCCATTACGCTACTGCAGCTTTATTTATACAGACATTGGGAGGCTTTCCTGTGAATACACTGTGCATAGAAAACAAGAGCATAATTTCTGTGTTCCTGGGATTCACATAAAACCACATAAAATTTATGGTCAGAGAAAACCCTCTCTCTAGGAAGTCAATGTTATGAAACAGGTCAGAGATCAATGACTACATGCATGCTGCCAGATTTCCTTGTGTTTTCTTCTAAGAAGGTCAAAGCAACCTTAAGAATTGCAAAATTTTTAAACACTTCCAGAAAATGAAGAACAATAAAGAACCTGGGCGGTAGACAGAGCTGTCGTCTAGAGAATGGTATAGAGGTGGAAAATGCTGTAGAGGGGGCTCAGTTGGCCTTTGTAGATGCTGGTGCTGCAGTTCAGGTTTCTTTGGACAGTCTCTGGTTCTTTTTACATAACTACTAGCCCTTCTTACAAGCTCTACAGTGTCTAGAGGTTCTAGTCCTTCATATTGTTTTTTTTTTTTTTTTTAAACTTCTTCCTGAATGTGTGAGGCTGGGCAGATAAGAGTCTGTGCCATAATTCTCTCACCCATGCAATGGGAATAATATGCATTGTATGTTTCCTTTGCTTACTCTGTGTCATAATTACTATGTCCAGAGCAAGTCTTCAAGACCCATGAGGTACAGTCTATGGATTGAATCAAATTTTCATTTACCAATTAATAATTCAATCCTGAAAATGTTCTTCCTGTAAGACTTGCTTGTTCCTCATCAGATGAAAGGGACTTAATTCAGTTTGACTTAATTCAGTTTAACTATTCTGGTGCTGAATAGCTGTGTAAAGTCCTGTGCATGTCCTCTGTCAAGGAAAATTCATTTGCAAAGAAGAGCATCACAGAAAATAATTTTGGGGACCAAGTGTACTACGTGCACAGGCAAGAGATATTATTCATCTTTACAATGAAAGGGACACAAGTTTGAAAGGAGGCACTGTGTACTCATACTGAGGAAGCTCCTTCTTTAGTCTCATTTTTGTATTCCTAAGAATGTTGCAAGGGTTAAATAATGTCATGAGAGTGCCTGACCATGGTAGGCTTGCACTAATCTTTTGCTGATATCCACTAGACCCATCATTATCAATATTTTACAAAAAATAGCATGTGCATAAATTACAGAAAGTAACAACTTTGTTCACATCCTAGGGTACCAAATCTGACCACCTGTGTTTTACTATGCAGATTATATTACCCCAGTCCAGAGGGCATCCTTCATGAGTATAACATTCCTCATGATAATTCTGGCAATCCTATTTCTGAGTATCCAGAAATATCCAAAAGAAAATGAAATCCAAAGAAAATGAAATCAGTATGTCCAAGCAATATTTGCAGCCTAATGTTCATTGCAAAATTATTCACATTAGCTGAGATATGAAATCAATCTAAGTGTCATTAAATGACTGACTGGATAAAGTAAAGCTTATGTGTGTGTATAGCTTTGTGTATATCTGTAATTTATATGTACACAGACACACAGTGGAGTATTGTTTGGCCATGAAAAGGATATCCTGCCATTTGCAACAATATGGTAAACCTGGAGGACATATTGAGAAAGTTAAATAAGTTAGAGATGGAAAGATAAATACTTCATGATCTCAATTATATGTGAAATATAAAAAGTGTTGAACTCAGAAGCACTGTGTAAAATGGTAGATGATAGGGCTTGAAGGTAGGAGGAACGGAGAGATGATCAACCAGGAGTGGTGACAAATGATTTAACTTGATTGGTGTAATCAGTATACAATGTATATGCCCTTCAGAACATCACATTATATATGTATGTGGACTTTTTGTCCATTAAATATTTTAAAAGAATAAAAGAATTCCTTTGCTGATTATATTATCATTGATACATGGCAAATGGAATACCAGTGAAATCATTTTGGTAATTTTTTCGTAGAAAATGTGTGACCCCCAAAACATACTCAGTTATCATTGGATGTTTATTTAACTAAAATATTTACTTCAATATATTTTATCATCTTTATTATTAATGTGCTTCTTGTGCATGGACTCTAAATTAATCCAAATTGAATTCAAGTAAAGTTCTGTTTTCTTCTTTAATTTATAAGCTGACCTCAAGAGTAAGTAGTTTATTTCAAGACAACAAAGTTGTAACAAATATTTAAAATAAGAAAATAATCTTCCCATCAAAATTGCAAGATGTTATCTCAAGATGGGCCTCCAGAAATCACCTTGTAGTTCATTTAAATGACAGAACATGAAATTTGCTCTGGAGAGAGAGAGAGACAGGCTGAAGTCTCCCAGGAGTGCTGATTAGGATAAGGGAGGACTAGATCCCAGAAGCCTGGCTTTTCTCTGCATTCTTCCCTGCAAGGTCCTGCCCTCACCCCATTTCAAGCAATTGTTGGGCTCCATCATGACATCCTTGTCTGATATTTAGTCCAGAAAATATGTCTATTGTTCTAGTAATTGAAGAGAAAACAAAACAAATCATCTCCTTATTTAGCTTGCCTTCAGCAAAGATATTCTAAAGTCTGCCAGAAAATCCATTAGATGGGCAAATCCAACCAATTTCAGATCAAGTTAAGAAAAGAAATCAAATGTTTACTTACTTCTCTAACCAAGCCTTTTGTTCCTGCCCTACTGAAAGTCTTCATGTCTCCATTAATTTACTGGGGAAGAATGAGTGAAATGTGGATTTTTATTCTTTGAAGATTTGAATGGTCTAAAGCCGAGTAAGTTACAAATCAACCTGAGATTGCTCCAGCACTTCCCAGAGTTTTCAAGTTGCCGCTCCACAGACAGATCACTCTATCAGCTGTCATATGGTTGCTGAGTGCCTTCTGGACGATTCTGGACACTGATGCTCAAGTAGGGCAGAGAGGAATCTACAGGGGCTCATAACCTAGTAGAGCTACAGGCAACCATTCTATAGCATATCTAGCTATGGAAGCTCCCTACTGAGTATGACCTCTCCCCCTGCATTCACCCCCTGAAACAAATTATGGCCCTGGTCATGAGTAAAACAATCCTCAGTGCTCCCCGACCCTGAGATTGCTCAGCCTGGAAGCCCTGTTCGGGCTGCTTGCCTCCTTGAAGGCACATAGACCTTATCCAGCACAGAAACATTTACACTCATAAATGCATATAAAAACAAAGTTATCACTTCTCAGTGCTGTTTTCAAAAGCATTGGCAATGAAAAATCTAAAAGCTGAATAGGCCTGAAATTGCACAGCCTTCCCTTAAGCCTCCAAAGGATGGACGGACAGCAGAGTCAATCCCTGTGTGTTAGGGATGAAGGCAGCTTGAGTGGACTTAATCTTTACTGGAAAATTTTACTGACTCCGTCCCCTCCATCTGCAGACAGGCAAGCCCTCCTCCTCAGATGACCACTACTGCCTTTTGCAAAAGACTTCCAGATGCTTCTTTTTCCATGATCTTGAGCTGTACATTATGTGTTGTGCAGGACTCTGCACACGTCTCCTGCAGCACAGATTGGCCTGAGCACATACCATTCTATAGCACACGACGATCACAGGAACCCACAACAAAAAGAGCAGCAAATGCCACTGCAAGGCTTCCCCTTCTTTGTATATCAATTTTCCTCACCCCAGAGCCATGCCACCTTGGACTGGCATCCCATCCATTCTTAAACTTCAAAGTTAAGCTGTTTCACAAGTGGTCAGCTCTTGTCTGGGAAAATCCCAAACAATCCCAGAGGGGAGAGGTAAGTGGAATTTGTTTTTCCATGTGTTGTATGGTTTGCTCTGCATCTGTCTTTGATTTACTTAATGGTTCAAAAGATAGCTTAAGTCTAACTGTTAGAGGGAGATTTTCTATTCCCTTTTCTCTCACCTAAGAATGCCTGAGTTGAAACCTTCTTCACCCACCCCAATTTCTAGCTTCTCATACCTGAGCATTTTTATGTTACTCTATTTTACATATGATTTTTGCCAATTATACCTTGATAAAATGGAGGAGAAATAAATGTAAAAATAACTTTAAAAATGTGGCTAGGTGTTATGCATGTAAAATAAATACTGTGGGGGTATAGTCAGTAATTACTACTTAGAAATAATGGTGCACAACTGAAACCATGAAAAATAAAGTCATAAATTAAAAAAAAAATACTAACCTCCACAAGAGGATGCACACACAGCAAATTGGAATTTCCTTTCTTTTTTAATTGACACACAATACTTGTATGTATCTATGGCTGTAATGTGCTGCTTTCGTGCATGCATACGTTGTATAATGATCACATCAGAAATTAGAGTATCCACCACCTCACACATTTCTCTCTTTTCTGTGAGTGTGCTGAGAATATTGGAAATCCTCTCTTCCAGCTATTTTGAAGTGAATAACACCTGTTAACGACAGCGACTCCACTGCGACATCTTTTATATAACATCGCAGAGTCCAATTCACAACCACATTGGAAGAGTCCTTGCTTTCTTCTGTAGAAGAAAGAGCACAGATCTTATCTGAGGAGGTGCCAAATGAAAAGCAACCCAACTGAGGGTCCAACACAAAGGTGTGATTTGGAGATAGTTGGACTAGAAGAGCCAAAGAAAACGAGAGCATTTGGGGAGAGAGGTCAGGCAGGAACAAATGACTGGGCCCAGGGAAGCAGTGGCAGCAAGATTATTTTATAGACTGCTTTTGTGGCGGGAGCAGGTGGTTAAAAAGCTCAGAATGAGTGTGTGCTGAAGTCTCCACGGGGTACAGGCATGTACCACACCAATAATCAGCATCACTTCCAATGCGGCTCTCTATCCATGGAGGGTGTGCAGATCCTGTGACCCAGCAAACCCAACCCTAGGGGTGTCTTACAGAGAAATAATCAGGCCTGCATCCAGTGACATGTGGGGTGGAGCTGCCTCCAAAAGAATATTCCATGTTAGCAAAATAGTCACCAACCTAATATCCACTGACAGCAGAGAGGACCAGACAGTGATGGGTACATTTAGTATTGGATGGCACGTTATCAAATAAATGAAGCGCTGGAAAAAGTTAAGGATATAGCCATTTATATAAACCATAAAGTAAATGGAATGGAACAATGTGCCATTCAGACATGTAAGCAAAGGAGCTAGAAATATTTTTGAAAACATGAAAATAATTAAGTAACTCTTGGGGAAGGAGGCACTCAAAAGGCTTCAGAGATGACATCAGTGATAATGAGAGATCACTTGTCTTTCAAATAGGCATCTGGACTATGCACTCTTTGTATGCATCATATGTTTCACTGTAATGTAAAGGAAAATTAGACAAGAGACCTGGGTGAGTCCAGCTCTTCCTAGCATTCGTGATCCAAATGCCTCCCTGTAATATCAAGGAACCCAACACTCAACTCCTCTAGTCCTTTGGGAGCCACACATAAAAAAAATAGTTAGACATTTGTTATGGTTTCAGTGTGAAGCATCCCCCAAAAGCTCATGTGTGGCCATGTGAAGGCCGAGGTGAAATGATTGGGTTGTAGGAGCTTTGATCCAATCGTCGAGTTAATCATAGGGCTTAACTGGCAACCATGGGCTGGTAGGGTGTGGGTCATTGGGGCCTGGGTTGGGGCATGTCTTTGGGATATATATTCTGTATCTGGAGTTGCTGGCTCTGCTCTGCTTCCCCATGTGATGCCTTAAGCCCTCTGCTTGGTGGAGCTGTGCATGCCTGCCATGCTGTTTCCGCCTCACCTGGAGCCCTGAGAATGGAGCCGGCCTTCTATGGATTGGGACTTCTGAAACCTTGAGCCCTTCAATAAACCTTTTCCTCCTAAAATTGTTCTTGTCAGGTCCTGGGTTACAGCAGCAAAAAATCTGACAAAACAACATTTAAAAATATTAATTTTAAAAACAGAAGCATCTAATATGAACCTGAGCATGCAGTGAAGGTTCACATCCAACATTTTCTTCCATGGATGGACATTTTCAACCAGGGATGAAACCTTTCATTCCCTGTCTTCCTGTCAATAATCTTTCTTTCTTTTTTCTTTCTGTCCTTCTTTTTTTTTTTTT
>PVKS010032906.1:0-22166 GCA_004027875.1 Aplodontia rufa | reverse complement strand
AAAGTTTATATCCATTGATTGATAATGTTTTGATAATGTTTCCCCCTCAACTGTATTTCTATATTCTTCTAATTAAAAAAATTTAAAAAAGAATAACAATAAAAAAGATAAAAAAAACATTTCCACTCTAAGAGGTTTAGATCTCTCTTACTAATTTATGATGTAATTGCTGTTTGTAAAATAAAGTTGATGTATGTAAATTAAAAAAAAAAAGAAAAGAAACAGAAGGCCAGAGAGAGACTGGGGTCCCACAATCCCTTCTGGGGACCCCCTCAATTGACCCAAGGCTCTCACTAGGTCCCACCTTTTAAAGGTCCTGCCACGTCCCAATACCACCATCTGGGGTCTTAGCTACAAACATTTGAACCTTGGAGAACAAACCACATCCAAACCATAGCAGCACTTTATGACTGCTGAACTCTACCACAGCAGCAGGAAATCTATGGAAAACAGAAGGGGGTGTATTTGGGTCTTATTAGTCCAGGCAAGGGAAAGGGCCTACCTGGACTAGAGAGAGAGCAACGTAGACAAAGTACGTAGATACCATACACGTTGTGGAGATCAACCAGCTTGCTGATGAGTGAAACACGGAAGACTGGAATGAGGATAACTCCTTGGATGTGAATGGATGGCGACTCCCTATAGGACCATGGAAAAGACTGAAGAAGCAGAGAGGCTGGACAGGGAGACTCGGGAGTCCATTTTATTATTTATTGATTTATTGATTGTTCTGAGGATTGAACCCAGGGGGCACTGAGCCACATCCCCAGATCTTTTTTATGGTTTTTATTTTGAGATAGGGTCTTGTTAAGTTGCTTAGGGCCCTGATAAATTGCTGAGGCTGGCCTTGAACTTGCGATCCTCCTACCTCAGCCTTCCATATCACTGGGATTACAGGCGTGTGCCACTATGCCCAGCTCAGGAGTCCATTTTAGCCTTAAAGACTGGGATTTCCACTAGAGTTCCAATTTTGGATCTGCAGTATTTCATTCCATGCTCATTGCAGATTTTATGCCAGATGTTTTTTGCAAAAATGTGGGATGCAAACATCTTGTGGAGCTTTTTTTAAAATTGTGCTGGCATTTCTTAAAAACCATTCATTACTAAACTATCTTTGGTGCAAGATTAGATTCATACTCATGAATGTATATTCTAATTGAATAGTCCAAATCGATACACCTCGTTTCTTCGTGACAGTTTAGGGAAAATTTTTCCCTGCTGGAAAAAAAAGAAACTTAACATATTACTTGTAATTGATTTGTGCATTATAGTTGAAGTATTACACTTGAGAAAATTTACCACAGTGGTTGCAAAACATGAACTTACCAAGTTAAATCTGGTGTCCAAAGATTTCTGTGCCACTGTCATTGGTTTTGTTATTTGAAGCACCGTCCTCAGCGCCACTCCTGTGAGATGCGTTCGCTGTTAGTATCTCAGCCTTTAAACAAACCCCAATGCTTGTGCTGAAAAATCTAGGCTCTTGGCTCGCAGTGCACGAGAGGACAAATGTGTGTCCATGTTCCACCGGAGAGTACAGCATAGCTCTGTTCACCTCTTAAGCAGAATGGCAAACATATACCGAGCAACAATTTTGCCATGAAAGGTTATAAACCAAGCTTGGGGCTGAAAAAGCAGGGTGTGATTATTATGCAGTGGAGATTATTATGTGTTGAAACATGGTATGTGTTTAGAAGTCAGAAGAAAGGCCTGGCCTTGAAAAAGTAATGAGAGTTGTTTTTTTTTTTTTAAAGAGAGAAGGACAGTGAGAGAGAGACAGACAGAGAGAATTTTTATTGAGCTTTTCACATAGCTTTAGTTGCTCTGACAGTTGTGTACGTGGGTTGCTGGGGTTTGAACCCGTGTACTTGTGCAGGCCAGGCAAGCACTCTAACCACCGAGACACTGCTTCAGCCCCGTAATGTGAGTTTGTTAGACTCTTCACAACATGTACTTATGTGTGTGATAACTGAATTATCATGAGGTCGTGGTGGGAACTTCTTGAGCATAACCAATAAATAGGATATCACTACTCTAGAATCTGTACTTTTTCTCAATTATCCGTAGACTACTTTCTGCAGAATACCTCCTGAGGGTTTCTATATCTTTATAGTAGGGGTCAGCAAAAACAGACACATGGGCCAAATCCATGCCAATGCCTATGTTTATATGATCTGAACACTAAAAATGGTGTTTACAGTTTTAAATTGTTGAGGGAGAAATCTAAAGAATAGTATTTTGTGACATATAAAAATTTTATAAAATTCAAATTTCATTGTCCTTAAATAAATTTGTATCGGAGCAATTATGTTCATTGTTTAAATGGTGTCCGTGGCTGTTTTTGCATGTAGAGGCAAAGGTGAGTAGCTGCAACAGAGAATACATAGACCTCAAAACCTGTAATATTTACTCTCCTGTCCTTCACAGGAAACACTGTCTACCTGTGATCCATCACATAAAACTTACTGTGTTCTTGTAGAAAATAGTTTATGTGAAAGTAACCATGAAGTTCAACCAATAACAATATTCTTTCTTACAGAAATAGCCCACTCTCTTTTTTTTAGAAAAACAAAATCCCATTCAAGGCAATATTCTACAGGAGATAAAATCAAAGCACCCAACTTAAGGCTCCTTCACAGATCACCATTTCAGTAATCATCATTTTTACGTTGACAGGAAAACTTAATGGCAATTAACAAGCTCCAGAAATACTAAAGAAGAAGGACCACAGGGAAATAATATTCACAAAGGTTTTCTGTTAAGAGAGCTCAGATGGCTTTCAGAGAATCAAACTGCTTACAGCCTGAAAGCCTTAAATAGGATGAGACTAACTATTTTATATCATTTATGATAGAATTATCATCCCAGGATGAAACAGTCTAACAGTGGACCCAGGACAAACCCTGAGGAACCATTGCTACTGTTCACAAGAGACTATGGAGAATTTTCCATGGATAAAAATAGATATTGTGCAAAAAAAAAAAAAAAGAAATGTAGAGGAAAATTTTGCCCAAAGAGATCTATGAGGAGTAGGAAAAGCTGGTTACTTATGAACACACCTTTCCGTACATTTTTCTTGTCCTTAATTTGCATACATGCTAATACATTTCACAAACCATCTGCTGTGATTGACGGAGGAGTTCATATATGTGTGTGTGTGTGTGCATATATACATATATGTTCATCTTCCATCTGTACATTCAGTATTTGTTCATCCAGGCCTAATGTCTGTAAGACTGGTGCACCACACACACAGAATGGGCTAAGGGAGTGAACCAGCCTGCAGGGTGAGATCCTACCCTCACTTGTGATCCACACAAGGATGGCTTGTCCAGAAGCTTCCTTAGTTCCAGCCACAATTTAGGGCAGTGATAGAAGTGTCATTACAATTGCCATTCTTCAAAGTCAGTTAAAATAAAAATCAATTTCCCTTTTAAGAAACGCCATAAACTTATGATAGGCACCTTTTAAAACACAATATCCAGGGGCTGGAGAGGTGGCTCGGCGGTTATGGCGTTTGCCCAGCATGCGCAGGTACATGGGTTCAAACCCCAGCACCCACCTGCACAGCTAAGTGTTAGAGCAACAAAAGCCATGTGAAAAACTTAATAAAAATTGATTCTGTTTGTCTCTCTCTCTTTCACTGTCCTTCTCTCTTTAAAAAAATTGATTCTCTCTCTGTCTCTCTCACTGTTCTCTTAAAAAAAAAGCCAATATCCATGCGCCAACTGCAATATCTCTATCATACCCAACAAAACTAATAATAATAATTAGTAGTATCTAATACCTTACCATGTCACAGTCTTTCTCATTAGAGATGAGGATTAGATTTATCACCCTTCCCTTACCCACATCTTTTTCACGCACCAACTTCAAGAAGAAACTGGATCTTTGCTCACATGGGTCATCCCTCCTCCTCATGATGCTAACTCATTTCTCGATACCTTGAATTCCTACAAATTAGATGTTAGATCCAAGGACTTGAATAGATTTGGCTTAAGAAATGTGGCAAGAATGCTTGCTCAGTGTTGGCGCTTGGACTTCCCAATACCTCACATCAGAAAGACACAATGTCTACTTCTCAACTCACTTTTTTTTTTTAAGAGAGAGGGAGAGAGACAGAGAATCAATTTTATTTAGTTTTTCATGTGACTTTCATTGCTCCAACACTTCTTTGTGTATGTGGTGCTGGGGTTTGAACTCGCGCACTTGCACATGCCAGGCAAGTGCTGTAACCGCTGAGCCACCGCCCCAGCTGTACTGACTCTCTTGCAGTGACTTTATTTCTAAGAGCTTGATGGGCCAGCTCATCATCTACAGAGCAGCTGATAGGCCTGAGGTGTGCCTATGTGCACACTGCAAATATCTTGACGGTGTCCACTATAGGACAGTCCTAGGATGCTCTGTCCCTCAGCAGGACTGGAATGCTTCCTTGGTGCTGGCGGAGCTGGATCCCAGACTCTCCCTTTGCGCCACCAGGAGCTCCCCCTCCCCTCCCCCACCCCTGCAAACCTGGGAGTCAGTGATGATGAAGATGATAATGTTGCATTTCCCCTCTGCACTGTTTATTTGGAGAATGTTCTAGGTGAGGAAAGTTCACGACTTCAGAAATGCATCAGAGAATATCTGATGATGCCCAGACCCTTGCCCTGATATTGGGGTACTCAGACTGTACCTGGAAGCATAAGGAGGAATTATGGAGCACAGAAGGGGCTTTATCCTTTTTATCCTGAGTGGCTGCGTTCCTTGTATTACCCCAGAACCAAAGAAGAAACGCTCCCTGCTTAGGGCTCCGTTGCTTTCATCATTATTCTGGGCACTTTAATAGAAATATGGATTTGCAGAGGACTTAAATCCACATCATCAATTCACATCCTTCGGCCTTTATTGAAGCATGCATAATACATGGTACTCTGTGGGCTCTAGATTTAGTTAGATTTCAAAAGAGAGATAAAAATGAAATATGTGCAAGGGCTTATGTGGCATTGCACATATTCATGATCTTCTCTATTAAATAAAACCTGAAATGCCATTAGTTAAGCTTTGTGCATTGCCGTCTCTCCAGATGCACTGCAGGAACTCACTTCTCCACCATGAATGTAGGAAAGTATGTAAAAATGATCATTCTCTAGGCCAAAGTGCTCTCCAATTGCTTTTCACCAAGGAAGGAGCCTGCATTCCTAATCCGTGCACTGACATGTGTCTGTGAAGGAGAATGCTGCAGTGCTGGGGAACGTGACTGTTTCCGTCTGCATTTTCCACTATAGCATAGTGTTCAGGGATACACACATTAAAATGCCCGTGGGGCTGGAGCGGTGGCTCAGCGGTTACAGCATTTGCCTGGCATGTGCAAGGACGCAGGTTCAAACCCCAGCACCACGTACACAATGAAGTGTCGGAGCAATGAAAGCCACCTGAAAAACTAAATAAAAATTGATTCTCTCTCTCTCACTCACTGTCCCTCTCTCTTTAAAAAATTATTTTATTGACATAAAATTCTCATTACCATATACCCAATTAAAGCATATATTTTAACAGCTTTTAGTATATTGACGGAGCTGCATAACCATCCCACAGTGCATTTTAAAACATTTTCATCACCCTGACAAGACACCTGTCACTTACCGACCAAGTCTCTTTATCCTTCGGCCCCTGCCAACGACGGAGCTGCTTTCCGTTTTCTACGGATTTGCCCGTTTTGGACCTTTCATACAGGTGGATCAATACAATACCTGACCTGTATTAACTAGCTCCTTTCACTCAGCAAAATGTTTGCACAGTTCAACCACGCTGTAGCAGGTAAGGACTATTTAAATGAGAAGAGAAACTTGATGATCAGCTTACAAACATGAAAACCCAGGCCCAGGAGATGGCTAAGGTCACAAAGCCCCACAGCGGAAGAAACAGGACCAGACCAGACCTTCTGCAGCTCACCCCACCCAGTGGGTTTCCTGGAGTTTCCCAGTGTGCAGAAGTGTTCCGCTTGGCAAACTGGCAAATTGACATCCCTCTTCTCTAGCCTTTCCTTTCTTAGCTCTGCAGGGCTATTTTTGTCACTGCTTGCATGCACTCAAAGGCGTTTTGGGTTACTTCCAGGTTTGCGAATGGTTGAGAGGCCAGATGTCTCAGGGTGGATAAGTGGAGTCCCTGCTGTTCATTCTGCTGAATTTAGACACAGAGGTACAGGACCAATTTGTTTATTTATGTTCTTTTTTTTTTTTTTAAAGAAACAGGGGACAGTGAGAGAGAGAGGGACACAGAATCAATTTTTATTTAGTTTTTCACAAGGCTCTCGTTGCTCCGAGACTTCGTTGTGTACGTGGGTGCTGGGGTTCGAACTCCCATACTCGCACATGCCAGGCAAGTGCAGTAACCGCTCAGCCACCGCTCCAGCCCTTGTTTATGTTCTTAAAACACAATACAAGTTGAGTAGCCCTTAATGGAAATGCATGGAACTAGAGGTGTTTGGGATTTCAGATTTTTTTTTTTTTAAGAAAGAAGGACAGTGAGAGAGAGAGAGAGAATCAATTTTTATTGTTTCTCACATGGCTTTCGTAGCTCTGATACTTCATTGTGTACGTGGTGCTGGGATTCGAACACTATGTCCTCACGCATGCCAGGCAAACACTGTAACCACTGAGCCACTGCTCCAGCCTGGGATTTCAGATTTTTTTTAAAAAAATTTGGAATATTTACATCTCTTAGGGCTGGGGTCCAAGTCTAAACAGGAAATTCATTTATTTCCTACATAGTGCACCTGCATTTTTTTACTGTCAACTCATTACAGGGGGTCAGGTGTGCAATTTTTCACTTGTGTTACATCAGAGCTCAAAAATTTTCAGATTTTGGAGCATTTCAAAATTTGGATTTTTGGATTAGGATGCTTAATCTGTGTAAGCTCTGCATATTACTCAGTCTGTCTTTCATATGAAATATCAATAAGTAGGGGCTGGGCTTGTAGCTCAGTGGTAAAGTGAGCATTTGTTTATTTATTTATTTAAGAGAGAGGGACAGTGGGACAGATACAGAGAGAATCAATTTTTATTGAGTTTTTCACGTGGCTTTCATTGCTCTGACGCTTAGTTGTGTACATGGTGCTGGGGTTTGAACTCGAGTACTCGCACATGCTGAGCAAGCATTGTAAACGCTGAGCCACAGCTCCAGCCCCCAAAGTGAGTATTTCGGAGGGACTGGGTTTGATCCTCAGCACCACATGAAAATAAATAAAATGGTTTGTGTTAAAAAAAAAATTATCAATAAGTACTGAGTAAAAGTAATAATAATGGCACCGGAGAAGTTAGTTCTCGGTGAGCTTTCATTTACACGCTCATCTAATACTTTTAACAAATCTCAAGATAGCTGATGTTATGCAGATGAGGGGGTGTGGAGTTAGAAAGGTGAAGTAGTTTGGTGCAGACCTCACAAGCGGAAGAGGTCAGGGGAAAGGCTCTTTACCTGTATCGCAAGCTGCTCCCACGGACACCTTGACTCTTCATCTATTGGACACTATTTTCCAATGATTCTTCTGCAGGAACAAGCTGGGGCTGAAGGCCAGCCCAAGACTTGCAAGATTCCTCCAAATGAACCCAGTTTTCCCACTCAAGCCCCTCCGGCTCCAGCCCTGCGGGATGCCCACGTCCTGACCTAACTCAGAGAGATGCCCCTCCACTCCTGTCACAGCTTCCATGCTGCTGTCTGGAACTCTGTGGGTGGCAGCTGAGCCCTTCAGAATCTCTTAGTGTCCCTCCCCCCATTAATCTCCCACAGAAATCTGGCTAGTGTTCAAGGACTAGCCATGGCCCTGATCATCAGAGACTGAGATTCTTGCCCTTCCGGGCTTAGAAGTATAGATAGTTCTCTCTGTTGCCACTTCTAAAGCATTTCTTCTTTGAGGAACCCCACCTCTTAAGTTCTGACACTTGCTACAATATGGACAAACCTTAAGAACCATATGCTGGGTGAAATAAGAAAGGAAAAACCCCAAAACTGCATGACTCCACCTTATGCGGTAGCTAGAGTAACTGAATTTATAGACAGAAAGCAGAGCAGTCATTGAGAGGGGCTGGGGACAGAGGAAAGTGGAGAATTACTGTTTAATGGGTACAGAGTTTCAGTTGCAAAATGAAAAGAATTCTGGAAGTGGCTGTGGTGATGATAGTGCAAAAATGTGATTCCACTTAATGCCACTAAATTATGCATGTGAACATGGTTAAGATGGTAAATTTCATCTTGTATATATTTTACAATTTTTTAAAAATACCTCTTTTATCTATTTATTTTTATTTTATTTATTTATTTATTTATTTATTTAGGGCAGACAAATCTTTTCATTAGACCGTGATCATGGAGTGTTCCTTATTCATTATATAGATCTGCAAGGGCACAAAAAAAAAAAAAAGCGATTCTTTCAAATCTTTTTTTTTTAATTTTGATAATTTTTTTTATTTGTTCAACATAGTCTTATAAATTAGAGGGAATGTTGTTACATATTCATGCATACTTGGATATTGACAAAGTAAGTTAAGACCAATCCTAGTCCAGGGTCTCCCCCCTTCGTCCATTCCCGGATTTCATGTCTCCTCTATAATACCCCCATGCTATAGATAGAAATGAGTATATTCGTGTATATTAAATTTCGAAATCTCTGAGTTTCTCTGCCTGCCTGTGTATAGTTGGGCTTCTCGTGGGAGTCGAATGATCCCAGTTGTATTAATAACCCCCCTTATCCCTCCCTCAGCTTTCAGCCTCCCCCCCTTCTCCCACCTTTATAGATATGGTTCCCCCAGCTTATGTGAAAATTTCAACTATGTTGACTTTATTACTTAAACTTAGCTAATTTTCATCCTATCTTAGGTTTTACTGTAGCTTCGACAGGGGACTAATATCCAGAATATACAAAGAACTCAAAAGACTGAACACCCAAACCACAAATGATCCAATCAATAAATGGGCTACGGAGCTAAGCAGAAACTTCTCAACTGAGGAAGTCCAGAGAGCCAATAAATATATGAGAAAATGCGCTACATCACTAGCAATCAGAGAAATGCAAATCAAAACTTCACTGAGATGCCACCTCACACCAGTCACAGTGGCAAAAATGAAGAATGCAAACAATAACAGATGCTGGAGGGGTTGTGAGAAGAAAAGAACACTATCACACTGCTGCTGGGACTGCAAGCTTGTACAGCCACTCTGGACAGCAGTGTGGAGTTCCTCAAAAAACTAGGATTGGAACCACCTTATGACCCAGTTAACCTACTCCTGGGTATTTTCCCAAAAGAGCTACAGTCGGCACACTACAGAGACACAACTACATCCTTGTTTATAGCAGCTCAATTTACTATAGCTAAACTATGGAACCAACCCAGATGGCCCTCACTTGACGAGTGGATTTGATAACTGTGCTATACATACATATATATATATATACACAATGGAGTTCTATTGTGATATATACACAATGGAGTTCTACTGTGCTATCAGAGAGAACAATATCATGGCGTTTGCAGCTAAATAGATGGAAATGGGAAAAATTCATGCCATGTGAAATACCTCAAACACAGAGACTTAACAGCCAAATGTTTCTCTCATATGTGGAAGCTAGAGTAAAAAATACCTCTTTTAAATGAATGCCTTTGGACTGAACCTTTGTAGTATTCCTTTCAGTTGTCATGCCCTCAGATCCCTGTCCTGAAGTAGAAGACTCTGGCACGCATCCGGCCATTTCCTCTCCAGCATTGTTCCTGACTCCTTTGACACCCTTATCAATGACATGAACACCACCCTACCCTCTCATCTCCAGAAATCTATTCTTCTGTTTCACGTCAGCCTTCACTCACATGATCACCCCTGGAGTTGGCCATTACCAACTATAGCTTCTTAGAAATCTCAAACCCCCACCCATGACCTGCATCTCCCTTCCCTCTCACCCACTCTAGTCCTTTCATCCAGAAGTTTCTGTCCCTGAGGCCTCCAGCCCATTCCTCTCCTTCACTCTCATATGTCCCTGGAGACCTATACATCTTCCTCCTTCACATTTCCAGAATGTTCTGGAACATTCCAGTCTCATGTGTACTTTCAGTTCCTTCTTCTTAGAAACCTCATCTCAACGACTTTGTATGCCTGTCTCCACATCATTAGTTATCACTTCCTCAGGGCCCCCCCTGGACACCAGTTGAAATAGGATTCTCCCCTCATAATGTTCAAGGACATCACCCATTTTATCATCTTCATAGCTCCTCTCAGACACCAAGTTCTCTTTCCAGTTTGTTTTTTTTTTTTTTAAGAGAGAGGGACAGCAAAAGAGAGAGAGAGAGAAACAATTTTATTTAGTTTTCCATGTGGCTTTTGTTGCTCCAAGACTTCATTGCGTAAGTGATGCTGGGGCTTGAATTCTCAAACTCGTGCATGCCGGGCCAGCACTGCAACCGCCAAGCCACCACTCCAGCCCCTCTTACCAGTTTTTAAGAGTTTTTGACTCTTTCTCTCACTGAGACGTAAGTCCATGGCAAAGATTGTCTAGCTCCCCGCTCTAGGCAAGCCCAGAGCCCGCAACACTGACAGATGCAAGCTGGTTGCTCCATACGTAGTTCTGACCAGTGCAACAGGAAGGCTCTCTGAAGACAAAAGTCATATCTTTAGCTTTTTTACCCTAGATGTGTAATCAAGTCATGTTTGATCTGATCCTGATAAGTCATCGAAGTCTCAGCACATTTTCAGCACTTAAAAAACTGTGAAACAAAGAATGTTAGGGATAGATCCCTCTGCCATTTCTCACAATGCACCGTTGACAACATCCCAGGACCCTGGAGGACATAAAAGTCTTTTGCGAAGGCATGATTTTGCTTATTCGGAATCCAGATTTATGCAAAGACCTGTGTTGGATTTCTGCACGAAACAGATACTATCTCAACCAGTTATAACTTTTTTAAGGTTCTAACTCCATCATGCTTTCTTTCTTTCTTTTCTTTTCTTTTCTTTTTTTTTTTTTTTTTTTTTTGACCTAGGGACCAAAGACATTAAAAGGACAAGATAAACAACTGGTAGAGCAGTAAAATCACAAAGTGACATTTAAATACGGAAAAGGAGGGAAGCAAGCATCTGGAGCCTAGGGAGCACGCTGCAGAGTGGCTCCCAGGGCAGCGCTTTCGCCTGCTTGACCAACCTTGCACGGCTCACGGCAGTCAGATGACCTGGCCCGCTGCAAACATCCTGAGGATGGTTAAGCCTCTTTTCTACCCTTCTTCCATTATCGTGTCTCCTTCCAGCCTTGCCTATTTTCATTTGAGCTTCAAAAAAAAAATGTATAACACACAAAGAGAAATGCACATACAACTTGATAAATTCTTACAAACTCAATACATCTGTGTAACCTGCACCCATCCCAAGCCCGAAAAGCCCCCTCACCAAATCAAGCACCATTCGGACTCTTTATAGCACAGAAGAGTTTTTGCCTTTTTTGTGTGTTTTCTTTAAATAGAATCATTACAGGATATACTCTTTTATATCTTTTGTGGGGGGTGCTGGGGATTGAATCTAGGGAATCACCCATGCTAAACATGCACTTTATAACAGCCACAACTCCAGCCCCCCTTTAGCATCTTCTTTCACTCAGTATTATTAGTAAGATTCATCCACATGTGGAGGTTATTGCAGATCATCTTTGTTGCTGAGCATTCTGTTATAGGGATGTATCAGAATTTATCCGTTTGAATTATTGTAGGTTACCTGTGTAGTAGGTCAGGAGCATCCTAATGCATTTTTCTGTGCAACCTTTTGGGGGAGTATATATCCAGGGCCGGAATGGCTGGGTCAGAGGATATGTGCATGATCAGTTGTAGTAGATAGATTCCGTGTGTATTCAAAAGTGGTTGTACCAGTTTACTTTCCCATCAGTAATGAAAGAAAGTTCTGGTTGCACCATAACCTTGCAGTCACTGGCATTTCCTTCACCATCTTAAACTGTTCTGGTGTATGTTGGTGTGAATGTGGGTCCAGTCTATGTGCATACTATTTCCTCTGTATTAAGAGTTCAAGTATTTGCACTAGATGGTTTGATCTTTAGGTTATGGACACTGCTGGGAAAATGAAGGAAAATATGAATATAAAAACAAAGTGGCTGAGGGCTTGAGTGGTGGCTCAGCAGTTACAGCGCTTGCCCAGCATGTGCCAGCGCAAGGGTTCAAACCCCAGCACCGCATACACAACCAAGTGTTGGAGGAATGAAGGCCACATGAAAAACTAAATAAAAATTGATTTTCTCTCTCTCTCTCTGTCCCTCTCTCTTAAAAAAAGTGGCTAATGTTTATATATATATATATATATATATATATATATATATATATATATTTTAAAGAGAGAGAGAAGAACAGTGAGAGAGAGAGAAAGAGAGAATCAATTTCATTTAGTTTTTCATGTGGCTTTCATTGCTCCAACACTTCATTGTGTACGTGGTGTTGGGGTATGAGCCCACTCCAGCCCCTGATGTTTATATATTTGACCAGGGGTCAAATGGATCAGTTCATATACTGACTGTTAAATTTATTTTCTATCACCAAAATGGGTACGTCAGTTTATTAAGCAGACATGTCAACTATATTGTGCATATGCATAGGCAGGTATGTTTATATATATGAACAAATGTATTTCAGTTGACAATTTTTTCTTTTTTGATACTAGGTTTGAACCCATGGATGCTTTACCACTGAGCTACATCCCCAGTCCTCTTTAGTTTTTATTTTGAGACAAGGTCTCCTGAGTTGCCCAGGCTGGCCTCAAACTTGCCATCCTCCTGCCTCAGCCTCCAAGTTGCTGCGATTACAGGCATGCACCACCATACCTAGAGATACCTATTTATAATATTTTAAGTGCCTACATATTCTAGCCACTATTCTACCATCATGAGAGAAAGCACTACTCCAATGCTTTAATGTAGGTTTCTTTTTAAAAATATTCTGGCACTTACGATTTTACAATAATTCAACTCCTTAATAAAAAAAATTTTAAGAAAAGAAGCAGCAAACGGGCATGGGGGTACCTTGCTGGAGATGTACGCTGGCACCCATTATCAGTAGAGAAGACACCTGCACCAAGCACCAGCACATGAAATGCTATCAGTTCTTCATGTGGGGAGGGGACAGCCATGCATGCGAAAGTGCAGTTTACCCAAATCTCCCTTGCCAAAAATGGGCATTGTCCCCGGCTGTGAGCTACTGAAGCCTGATACGTGTTCCAGCATGAAACAATAAAAACAGGTTTATTTTCATTTCTAAAAAAAATATTCTGAACACAGTGAATAAATAATGAAACTCCTAACAAATATTACAGGAAAAGAAATATCAATTTAGAGAACCATATCAGATTTGAGTAATCTGGAACACTAGTTGCACAATCCCAGTGTTAATTCCAATCTTATCATGTCCACATCTGCACTCCAGCTGGCTACCTTCCACAGCAGTTAGGTCTTCAAGGGACAACGCACAAGAAACTACAGAAAGCAAAGTATTCCTGAGTGGTTTCTGCCCACCGTCTTTGCCAGCACTGGTACTCCAGCGACCTAGGTAGACCACCCAGCAATGCCGATGCTTCTTCCCCCGGTTCAGAACTAATCAGGCACCATGTCCTTCTACTGCCCCTCAGGATGAAACCCTCAGCTCTCCCAAGCGATGCGCATGCCCCGCAAAGCCAACCCCCCTCCCTGTCAAGTTTCACCACTAAATGTCGCTTCCCAAGAAGCAGCAGAAGAGACCGCAGAAATAGGAAGGATGCGTGTGATGCTCTCCTAGCTCCTACCAGAATTCTTTTTTAATTTTAATTTTTTAAATTTAAATTTAATTTTTTCCTAATCATGCACAGCAAGAATGAAGGCAGAGTGAGTGGGTGACCTCTGTCAAAACCCAGGCCCCAGGTGTTGAGTGGGATGCATAGGAAAGACCTTCTGGGAGATTAGACTTCATTGATTCTGCTACCAGGTAGAAGTGGGAGGAGTTGAGGATGACTTCACCTTTTTTTTTTTTTTAAAGTGAGAGAGAAAGAAACAATTTTTATTTAGTTTTTCATGTGGCTTTCGTTGCTCCAAGATCTCGTTGTGTACGTGGTGCTGGGGTTTGAACCCGCGTACTCACGCATGCCAGGCAAGCGCCGTAACCGTTGAGCCATTGCTCCAGCCCAACTTCACCTTTCTTGAACAAATGCAGAGACTAACACTGCTTACTAAGGCTAAAAAAAAAAATAAGAAGTAAGAGTAAGAGAATGAGTAGGTTTATCTGGGAGATGATAAGTTTGATTTTAGACATGAATTCTTCCATGTTGTAACTATTTGCCCTGTTTTTTCTATAATTTGTGATGATTGCTCTGAAATTCTCATCAGGGAGCCTTTCCCTTGCTGGGAACCACTAAAACCTGGCAGATGTTTTCATGCAAACCATTAATGTCTGCCCAGCACAGACTTCAGCCATTTGAAAGGCCCTAAGGCAACCCCACAAAGATTTTAATAAGTGTTTTATACTTTTAGAGGTGCCTGTGGGCTAAGCTATCACTGGGACGCATCCCACCTGCAGTATCCTTGAGAAATTCCCATCGTTTCCTGGGATACAGAAAGTCCATGTTAAAGATTTCAATAAGAACCTCTAAAATACTCCTTGGTTATTGGTTGCTATTAAGAAAGGACAAATAAAAACATGGCTAATTTATTAATTTCCTTCCATCATACTCATTATTTCTGGTGCTTCCCAAAAGGCAATTGTTAAAGTTGAATTATACAATATTCATTTAGTAACAGCAGAAGACAAAGACACTATTATAGTCTCAAAGTCTTCAGTGACTGAAAACCTCCAGTGGCTTACAAACTTGGCAACAGCCATATAAACAAAAGTGTAAAGATTTCCATTATAACTCACTGCAAAACAGATGGTAACATGTTTAAATAGTTTTTTTTTTAAAAGATGAGGACATGTGTCAGAATCCATCTGGAAATAATTTATAATTCAAAGCAGTTTTTTGTTACTATTAAAAACTTTCAGTTGATTTCTACTAGAACAGCAATGAGCAAACTTTTTCTTCAAATAATGCTCAGTTATTCAGACAATAAACCAAAAGTCAGCAACTCTTTTCCACCCGTCCCCCCAGGACTGGGGATGAAACCCAGGGGCACTTTACCACTAAGCTACATCCCAGTCCTGTTATTTTTTAGATTGAGAAAGAGTCTAAGTTGCCCCAGGCTGGCCCTGAACTTGAATCTCCTAGCCTTAGTCTCCTGAGTCACTGGGATTACTGGTGTGACCACAGTACCAGCAAAAGACAGCAATTTTGGGGAATTCGTATCTGTGCACAGAGGCAGAATTTAGAACTGCCACTAAAATCCTTTCACTCCTAAATGCTGTATAAAATTTTCCCCATGCAGAGAAAAACAGCTTTGATTCAATGTTTGGTCCATTCGTGCTGCAGTCAGAGTAATTCCAGGTCTCCATTCCCCGTTCAGATCTGGAGTGAGACTGGATTTTATCGGATTTGGGCTCTACCACAGGCTAACATAGCTGCATTCTCCCTAACTTGAAGTCGGCTCATCTCAGCATCGTGTTAAACAAGACAGAAACATCACTGTTGACCCAGAGTTCGCTTATTTCCCAGCAGCTAATAATAACAGGTGGTGCCTTGGGCAGGCAAAGGGCCTGTCTGTGATTTAATTAGCATCAGGTGGTTTGGTGTTATGCTGGGAAGATGTGATTCAGAGAAAGCTGCAGTCACCTGTTGCTGCGTTCAGAATAAGCAGCTAAATCCCTGCAATTGGCCCTGTTCGTTTTGTGGGTCTGTTTTCTAACCTCATTGTGTGGATCTTAAATAAAATTAAAAAAAAAAAATGAGCAGCCCAGAAAAGACTTCCTGTGGCCTAATCAACCTGAAAGCCAAACATCTTTAGAAGCCGTTCCCTTTAGGCTGCGGAAGCCTAATGATCTTCCGTGGAGATTTGCGCCTCCCTCAAGCTCACTTAAGTCTCCTGTCCTCAGCTGGGTGGTTTTACTTCTTTTTTCACCCCCTGTTCATTTGGTTTCTTCCACTTCTCCATGAAGTAAGAGGCGTGGGAGGCTGAGAGGGAACCCAGATGGTGGGTTCCTCCTTTCCCTCCTACAGTGGAGCACGCAGTTTTAAGAAACTGCATGAGGTTCACACCCAGCCCTCTGCCACTTTACTATTGGGTACACCCTGGATGCGCTATCTATTTTAAAAAAGCATCCTGCATCCAGGGCAAAAAAAATATTAGAAAAAGCTCTCCCAGGGGTAAGGGAAACTTGGAAGGCAGGAAGACCAAGAGGAGGGTAAAATTGAGAGCAAATTGGAACACATTGTGCTAAATCCTCAGAAACATTACTGCAGAGAATAAGGAAATGAGAGTCTCTTGAGGCCACGGTACAGAGAATATTCCTGGAATATCTCTGTGCTTTTCATGCACTGAGGTACCACAGTCTGTAGGAGCTCAGAAAGCAATGAAATTAATTCGGATGGGACTCGTGAGGAAAGCAGCTTTGTCTTAATATGGAGCAGCAACAAAGATCTGATCATTTGAACAGACTCAAAATTGAGCACAACTGAGGAAAGAAGGTTCAATTATAGCATCTTGGTATAATGCAAAGGGAACTCTTACAACCGTATGAGTTAGAAGAGAGACTACTTATTTGTAGTCAAGCTGGTATAGCTGGCGTGTTGGGTGTGAAATAGCTATTTTTACCTCCTGCCCCATTTTAATATCATTAGTAACTTCTTCAATGTTAGAATAGAAAGGAAGCCAAATTGCACGTCAATTAATTTTGCAACATACTGTAACAAAAGTCTAGTAGGAATGATTGAGTGGATTGGCAGGAAGAATGGTATAATGAGATGTCTCCTCTGCATTCCTGCTCTTCATTATCTCAGATAAGGGAGCTACATAACCATTCCTCATGTTTCTGTATCACACTTCAAATGAATCAATGGATGCCTTCTCTCTGGACGGCCTTTTTGCATTTATTGAATCTTAAAGATCTTCCCCAAATAGTAAAGAGTAAGAGAGACACTCAGGAGCAGATAATGATGCTACTGGAAGACAAGTGGCTGTTAGGCTCTTACATCTAATGACAGTTTAGGATCCCAGAAAAATGGATGGCAACTTTATACTTTGCAATTTAGGGGTAGGGAAAATGAGGAACCCAAAGTTGTACTTGGGATATAGATGGAGTTAAAAGTAATTATCTAAGAATGCCAGGATGCCCCAGTCCTACACTCCAGGAAAGATTTGATCAAATCGGGTCCTTTGGGCATTAAAATTAGGAAACAGATGACCCTTAAGAAGCCATTTTTAATATTCTTCATGCAAATGCTGATGGACCTAAAATACTGATATCTGAAAATTATCAAGGGAGGTTTGAAATCCCAGATACCACCTACAGTTACATCAAAATCCCAGATGCCCGTAGGTGGAGAAATGTCATCCTTGCTTGTCCAGCTGGGACTGTGGATTTCCCAGAGCAGTGCTAGACCCCGGATGTAGAGGGAGAACCCTGTGCCCACCTCCAGCTTTGAGGAAATTTCTAGGTTTCAGTGTATTCATTTTGGGGTGGATTTTGGGTTGTTTTTTTGTTGTTGTTGCTGTTTTTGGGGGTTTTTTTTTTGGTTCAAGGGATTGAACCCACGGGCCCAGGGGCGCTTAATCACTGAGCTCTCCAGTCCTTTTGTTTTGTTTGTTGTAAGAGAGAGGGACAGTGACAGAGAGAGAAAGAAAGAGAATCAAGTTTATTTAGTTTTTCATGTGGCTTTCGTTGCTCAGACACTCATTGTGTATGTAGTGCTGGGGTTCGAACTCGCATCCCTGCCCATGCGAGGCAAGTGCAGAAACCACTGAGCTCCAGCCCTTTCCAGCCCTTTTTATTTTTTTATTTTGAGACAGGGTCTCGCTAAGTTTCTGACTTTGAACTTGCGGTACTCCTGCCTCAGCCTCCCGAGTTGCTAGGATTACAGGTGTGTACCACCACACCGGGCTACATATGGACTTTTAATTTTTGTGTTATTACAAGGCAAGGAGAAAATGTCTAATCCCCTTTGGATTTTAAATAGCACTTCCTATCTGTTGTAATTAAATAAATGGAAGATAGCAAGCCCAGCAATAATAAAAATAAAGACAGACAGATTTCTCCTTGAGGAAAAATTAAATGGCTTAGGCCAAACCTCACTAGAACCTCTTAACACACCTTACCAACTATTCCTAAGAGTAAAGTTTGGGATTTCTGGAGTTCTTGGGTCTTTGTGGAGACATTAGAAGTAGAAGATTCTGTCACACTGATCATACAATATTGACATTTTCGGCCCTGAGAAAACTCATATAGAAGTGAATTCTGTGGTATGGAACTTTGGTTTTAATGAAGTTACAGAGGCTACTAATCACAGCTGCCTGAGACCATTCAAGACGCTTGATACGGGGGCTGGAGCGGTGGCTCAGCGGTTAAGGTGCTTGCCTGGCATGCATGAGTACTCGGGTTCAAACCCCAGCACCACGTACATAACAAAGTCTTGTAGCAACGAAAGTCACATGAAAAACTAAATAAAATTTATTTCTCTCTTTCTCTTCCTTCATTTCTTCCTTAAAAAAAAAATGCTTAATATGGAGCTGTTGCTCTCAAGGCCTTTGGTACCTGCACACCAGAGCTAAGATGTGTATAGAGAGAAATGCAAGGAAACACGTTAGGAGATGGAATAATGGGTGATTTTATTACTTATTAGAAACTTTCCTCATGGGGCATTGAAAGCAGCAAACAAGAAAGCCACAAACAGACATCGATGATAAGGGATGAATGTCATGAAAGTTAAACCAGTAGCTGGAGTAAAGGAGACACAGAAAAGTAAAAGAGATGGTCTTCCAGACCTGCTAAACTATACTCATGAAGACTGCTCACCATGTAGGAAGCCGTTGATGTTAATGCCTAACGTAAGAAAAGAAGCAAATTCTCTGTACAATCGTGTGTGTGGTGCGTGCGACTGCACCCAGGCTCATTGCACGTACTAAGCATGCATTCTGCTACTGAATTACATCTGCCCACGTTATTCCTTGTAAAAACTAGAATTAGTAGCAATTATTGAGCACCTGATGACTTCAGCCACTGTGCTGTCAATGCGCCATATTCGTAGGTTCTGCTTCCAAGGATTCAACCAAATGCAAAGCAAAAATACCTGAAAAGAAATTGCATTTGTACTGAGCATGTGCAGATTTTTCCTTATCATCATTCCTGAAGCAATACAGTATGACACCTATTCACAGAGCATTTACACTGGATTAGGTATTACACGTAATCAAAAGATGACTTTAAAAATAAGGGAGGGGCTGGAGCGGTGACTCAGTGGTTACAGCACTTATCTGGCACACGTAAGGACATGGGTTCGAACCCCAGCACCACGTACACAACTAAATGTCAGAGCGATGAAGGCCACATGAAAAACTAAATAAAATTGATTCTCTCTCTCTCTCTAAAAAAATACTAATAAGGGAGGAATAATAAAATAAGGCATGCCGTGGCATGCCTATAATCCCAGTGACTGGGGTGGGTGCTGAAGCAGGAGGATTGAAAGTTTGAGGCCAGCCTGAGCAACTTAATGAGACCCTGTCTCAAAATAAAACATCAAAAGGGCTGGGGATGTAGATCAGTGGTAAATAACCCCTGGGTTCAATCCCCAGGGGGGAAAAAAAGAATAAGGAAGGATGTTCTGTGCAAATACTGCCCCATTTTATACAGGGGACTTAATTGTCCTTGGATTGTGGAATCCATGAGGGCTCCTAGAACCAATCCCTGGAGGATACCTGAAAATAACCATATTACCATTTTCATTCTTCCTAGCAATCCTATGAGCTAAATGCTATTGTTTTTCTGATCTGACATCCAGAGAAGTTGGAGACAAGTTACCTCTGTTCAACCAGGTGTAAGTGGTAGTAGGTCCAATTGATTCCAATTATTCTATTATCCATTATGCTTATAAAAGGCAATTATTATAATAGTGCTCAAGTAGATCTTTAAATGCATGTGTATGCTAGACAAACTGGACAGGCTTCTGCAGGAAGTTAAAATTAGATCCTTATCTCTCAACCTGCAATAAATTTAATTCAAAACGGATCAAGGAACTAGGAATCAAACAAGCTACCATACAATTGCTAGAAGAAAAGTTAGGACCAACACTCCAGCATTTGGGAGTAGGCAAAGATTTTCTCAACAAGACCCCTAAAGTGAAAGAATTAAAGTAAAAAATCAATGAGTGGAATGCCATTAAACTAAAATGCTCTGCACAGCCAAGGAATTGGTCAAAATTGTCAAGAGACTACCTACAGAATGGGAAATAATCATGAAGAAAATCATGACAGGGGACTAATATCCAAAATTTACGAAGTACTCAAAAAGCTTAATATTAAAAACACAAACAATCCAATCAATAAATGGGCCGAAGAGGGGCTGGAGTGGTGGCTCAGTGGTTATGGTGCTTGCCTGGCCATGCATGAGTACACAAGTTCAAACCCCAGCACCAAGTACACAATGAAGTCTCGGAGCAACGAAGGTCGCATGACAACTAAATAAAATTGATTCTCTCTCTCTCTCACTGTCCCTCTCTCTTTTAAATAAATAAATAAATAATAAATAAATGGGCCAAAGAGCTAAATAGAAACTTTTCAACAGAGGAAATTGAGCAAGCCAATGAATACATGGGAAAGTGTTCTAAATCACTGGTAATCAGAGAAATGCAAATCAAAACTACATTAAGATTTCACCTCACTCCAGTCAGACTAGCAAAGATGAAGAATATAAACAATAACAGATGCTGGAGGGGTTGCAGGGTGATAGGAACACTAGCACACTGTTGGTGGAACTGTGGACTGGTACAGCCACTCTGGAAAGCAGTGTACAGAATCCTCAAAAAATTAGCTATCCCTCTTCCGGGTATTTTCCCAGAGGAGTCAGAATCAGCACATTACAGCAACACAGCAATCTATGTTTATAGCAGCTCAATTTATAATAGCTAAATTATGCAACCAAGCCACATGCCCCTCACTGGATGAATGGATCCAAAAAACTGTGAGATACACACACACACACACACACACACACACACACACACACACAGGAATTCTACTCAGCAATTAGAAACAATGATATTGTGGCCTTTGAAGGTAAAAGGATGACAATGGAAGAAATCATGCTGAGCAAAGTTAGCCAAACCCAGAGTCAAGGGTCTAATGTTTTCATTCATTTGTAGAGGCTGGAGCTAAAGCCAGGGCTGTGTAAATGGTAGTCAACCTCATGTATTAGACCCAGCAAAGGCTGGGTCTAATCTAGGCCAATCATAGATATGTAGAAGGTAGAGAGAGGAGGGATTCCACGGGGGAGGAGAGGGAGAGAAAATAGGGAGGGGTCTAGGGAGACAATCAACAATGTAGCACACTCTTTACCCCCCTGAGAATCCAAATAATACTTATGAAATCATTTAATTCTGGAAAATTCAAAACCTAAGCATTTATATTATTTATAGGGACAAAATATAGAAGATTCAAGAGACTGGGGTATGGGCGATGTGGGGGTGATTCTGCTTTAAGAATATATGCATATCAAAAAGAAAGAATATATGCATATCATATTGTTACTTTATATGCATTTATTATTTCACAATAACTCAACTCCTTAATATGAAATTTAAAAAAAGAAACTAAAAATAAACTTCTAATACTACCTTGGACAAAAGGGAAATCTTATTTATCAGTTTTCAAAATCATTTTCTAAAAGTGATCAGTGAGTTTTTAAGCATCATTTTGGATTCACAGACATATAAATATTGATGTGTTTCAGTGCAATTAGTTAACAATCTTATTTATACTTAAATTTACACATTCTTGGCCAGGAGCAATGTTGTTTGTATTATCTCTTGTGGTTCAGAAATTTAGCAGTTTTATATAATTAAATCTGTCAATTTGTCTTGGTCTCTGGGGATGGTAAATGCATTTATTACTGATATTATTATTAGTAGTACTACTGTTTAGATCAAAGTATCTAAACTATACTATCGCCAATTAATGAGATAGAGCAACACACAAAAAAAGATTTGAGTCATTTTTTAAAGTAAAAGATATAATCAAGGGCTGGAGTGGTGGCTCGGCGGTTACGGCGCTT
>PVKS010032905.1:0-22153 GCA_004027875.1 Aplodontia rufa | reverse complement strand
CCACCACCACCACCACCACCATCATCACCATCATCACCATCACCACCATCACCACCACCACCCAGACCCAGACAGGCTGAGAGTGTATCTCCTTCCCCAGGGACTATGGTTCTAGAGCTCTTGCCTTCTGTACATTAAAGAGAATGCTGGAGGCCCCTGTGACCCGCCAATTGCCACAGCTCAGTTGCCTCCCAGGGTAGGAGCAGGGCAGATCTGGGATCTGCTGTTGACTTTGCTCCTTCCATGCTGTGTGACTTGGGAAGCTGCTTCTCCACCTTTGCTCAGCTTCCTCGCTGCGGATGGGGAGAAACGCACAGCTGTCCCACTGGGAAGGGGACGGGGAGTGGAGGAGATGTGGGTGGACAGCACCCTGGGAGCTGAGCCTGGCTCACAGGTGACCCATCAGCAGTGGCAGAGTGGGTGGACTGAGTCACAGCTGCTGCTGCTTGGGGTCTCATTTTTATATGCACTGCACTGCAGATGGAAGGAACCCAGGGTCTCAGAGTGCTGAGCTGCACTGCCACTACCAGGGTCTCTTCCCAGCCTCTAATGAGCCTGGCAAGCAGCCTCCACAGAGTCTGGGCACAGGCTCCCTTCTCCAGTGTTGAGGACTGGGCCCTGGAGAAGCTGGGCGCCCTCTCCCTCTTGCCCCCCACCTGCCCTGGGGCAGCCCTAAGGGACCTGTGTGGACCCCATGGCCCCTGGAGCACAGGTGAGGCTCCCACCTGGGGTTGGCTTGGCAGAGGGGAAGGGCTCCCAGGGCTGACTCTGGTGAGCCCACAGGAGGCGCTGGGTCGGGGAGGGAACAGCCCTGTCCCTGCATGCCGGCTCCCTCCTGCCCTCTCCTCCCCCTGCACAGGTTGTCTGTGCTCCCCGCCCCTGCCCCACAGGGCTGGGACCTCTGCATCATCTCTGGGGTTTGGAAGGATGATTTAGCAATCGTTGAATGGTGGCGGGGTGACGCATCCTTCAGGCCTGAGCCCCACGGGCAGGGCAGGAAGTCCCCTGGCCCACCCCTGGCTCCTTCAGCTGCTTCCTAGAGCTCCCGCCAACACCCCCAGCAAAGTGGGGAAACTGAGCCCCAGGACAGTACCTCAGTGTCAGGGCTGAGTTTGGGGACAAAAGGCAGAGGGAGGTCCGGTTCCTGGGTGGTGATGGGGGACCATTCTGATCTCAGATCTAGGGGTGAATTAATAATGTAGCCCCCACCTCGGGTCCCATGCGGGGGCCACCTCTGTTCATTCAGCAATCACTAAGCCCTGTGGTGCCTGGCTTGAGGCCCAGGGCTCAGGAGCAGGGCACGTCACCCTGGAGGAGCACCAGTCGGCCACCCAGCCACCTGACCATGCGTGCCCAGGACACTGCTGGCCCCTGTGTCGGTGTCTTTCCTACCCTAGGCAGTTACTGGCATTTTACCTCCCTCATGAGGCAGAAGGTTCTGGAGGGACGCCGTGGGGCTAGGTCTGCGCTCTGTGAGTGCCAGCTGCTGTATCCTGTGACTAGAATGACTGCCAGCCACGCAGGGACTTTGGATGCCACCTGTGCGTATCACCGTGACTCTGGCTAGAGAAAGGGAAACTGAGGCTCGGGAAGGGAGGGGTCAGGCTCAGAGTCATGCTTCCCGGAAGTGGCTGGGCTGGGTGTGAACCGGTTCTGTCTGCCACACCCTGGCTTCCCTGTGCCCTGAGTGCAGATCCCCATTCACTCGGCAGCTGTGGTCTGTGCTGTCCCCCTTCCCCCAGGGTCAGGGGTTCCCAGCTCCCATGATGGATGAGTCTGAGGTTTGCTTCAGGGGTGGCCGTCAAGGCCAAGGGCCCTGCCGGGGTCTTCTCTGGCCTATGTCCCCCTTCCCCTTCCTCAGAGGGCCGCCCTGTGCTCCTGTGGCTGCCCGGGCCTGCTTTCCCCTCCTCCCTCATAGCTTGCATTCCTCTGAAAGTTTCTCCCCCAGGCTGACAGAGGGTCAGCACCTCCCTGAGCACAGCCCTCCCCCCACCCTCTCCCAGCTCTTGGCAGTGGGTCCCCAGGCACCGTGACTCCTCAGCCTGGTCCAGCTTGGGCCCTGCTCTCTGGTCCATTCCGGTGACCTCCCCAGCCTAACCCAGAAGAATGGGTCAAGGGCACAGAGGGGAAGGCACACGGGCACCGGAAATGTTCCTCAGACCTCACCAGGGAGGCACCTGCCCTCCTGGTCTCTGTGTAAGGTGGTGCCTGGCACTGTCCCCAGGCAGGAAGGTCACCATTCGAAGGATGGACCTTGGCAGGCCTCCGTCTCCTCATCTGAAAGACGGGGCCATGGACACCCACCTCCCAGGGGTGCCAGGGTTTGTGGACTCCTGCGTGGTGCGTTCGGAGGAGGGCTTTCCAAGGCCACCCGGATGATTGTGCGAGTTTGCCAAGAGGAAGAGGCTGCTGGAAAGGGCAGGGCCTGTGCAGAGCCAAGGAGGGGGCGCAGGGTGAACGGCAGGGTCACCGCTCGCCAAATGCATGGCTAGATTCCCAGCAGCTGGCCATTAGCTCTGGCCATCTTTCAGTGCTCAATTACAGGGCCGGAGCGGAGGCTCAGCGGTTCCAGCCCTTGCCTGGCATGCACGAGGATGCGGGTTCAAACCCCAGCAGCACGTATGCAACAAGCCACATGAAAAACTAAATAAAATTGATTTTCTCTTTCTCTCTCACTGTCCCTCTTTCTTTAAAAAAAAATAAAAGTTCAATTGGATAAGTTTACAATTCACTGAATCATTAGAAAGGTGGTAAATTCCTGAAGTCCATCACTGCTAACCGTCTTCCTATTCTGTCTGTTGGAAAAGCCCTCCGTAAGGGTGAACTCCGTCTTGGTCCTCCCTGAGCGCCCGCCCGTTTAGCTGCTGGCCCAGGGCGAGCGTTTTCGCCACGGAGATTGGCCAAAGCCGCAGAACCAGCCCGGAGCCTCTTGTAACTCACTTACCAGCAAAGCACCCTAGCCAGACAGGCTTTGTTGTCTCAATGGCCCTGTGAGGTGGGCACAGTCGTCATCCCCATTGACAGCTGTGGAAACTGAGGCACAAGGGAGATTAAGTCACTTGTTCCAAGCTTGACCGTTCGCCAGCCACCCTCCTCTCACAATGGAGGCTGGACTTGGCCTTTAAAGAAAAGGGGGCGGAAGGAGCCTCAGACCCAGCCCTGCCTGTGGCCTCCCAGCTGGGCCACCATGGGGACGATGGCTCCCCACGTGTGAATCACCTACCTGCCCGCCTGCAGTGGTCCTGCATGGCCCTTGGTGTCCATTGCTCAGAGAGTGCCAGGCTTGGCTCCAGCACCCGCCCGGGGTCTCCAAAGCCCACCTGCCAGTCCGTTTCACAATTATCCGGCTGCTGCCTGGCTGGGTGGCAGCAGGTTTGTAAATATGCGTGTTTCTGGCACCTTCCCCCGCTAAGCTGCGTGATTGTGCCACACCACTCACGGTTGCCTGGCTGCTCCCGGGGTGGGGCCCCAAACCTTTGAGCTGATGTCCCTCTCCTGAGTTTCTGCACATGGCTATTGGAGGTCTCGGAGCCATGGGGAGTCCTACTGTGTGCAGGTGTTTCACTCCGGGAGCAGGTATGGGGCGTGGCGGAGAACCTGTCACTCAAACACGGGAGCTCAGCGGCCTGAGCTTCAGGGCCTCACACGTAAAACGGGCGCAGCGACCGCTCCCTCCATGTCTGTGGGGAGGGTGGCAGGAGGGGCTCTCTGCTGAGTTCAGGAGGGAGCATCACCAGCTCTCTGCAGGTGATAAAGCTGAGGCAGGGAGAGAAGCCACTACCTGAGGTCATGCAGCTCCAGACGCCAGGGCTCCGCTCATAGCCATGGAGCTGAAAATGGCCTCCTTTCCAAGGAGAAATAGGAGGGGATGTTCATTGTTCACAATCAACCAGCACCAAACAAGCCTCTTCCCATAGTTCTTAAGTGGGCATGAATGTCAGCTTAGAGCAGAGGCTCAGAGAGGTTCACCAGCATGCCCTTGGTCACACAGCAGAGAAGAGCAAGGAAAGGCCAGTCCTGTAAGTGAAGGGCGGTACAACCCCAAACCAAGGCTTGAGAGACTCAGACTGTGGCCTGACTAGGGATTTGACCAGGTGTTGTACCCTTCTGGGCTCTGGTCTCCCTTGGAGCTGGCAATGTTCCAAGGAGAGATTAGACTGGAAGGGAGGATGGAGAGAGTAGGAAGGAATTGTGGGCTGGGTGGGTCAGGGTGGGTGTCCTTTGATCCGCCAGGCCTGCAGCCCATGCACACCTGTGCACCTCCTGCATGCAGCTCTGGGCGAGTCCTCCTGCATGCAGAGGCACATGCATGTGGCCATACAGGTGCTTGACTGCATGTACTGTCTCCTAGCCACATGTGTGTGTGCAGGTTCCAGAGACTTCTGTACACATGTAATCATGTGAATGATCACACACGCACCTGGGCAAACACACACCCTTCCCCAACCCCAGCAAAATATGCCACCAGGTAGACACACTTTTCATCACCAGGACCCAGTGTGTATGCCACACCTGACATGATGTTCCCAGCCGTGTATGCCACACCTGACATGGTGCCCCCAGCTGTGTATGCCACACCTGACATGGTGCTGGAGACCTCCCAGCCTCAGCTCCGTCATCCCTCAACCATGATGGACACTCAGGTAGTCTTTATTTGAATTGTTTGCTCAGCTTGGAATGCCTGGCTCTCTGGGACCCCCTCTTCCAGGAACCCCACCCAGGCCACCCCAGCCCAGGTCTGGGATGTCTCCTGAGCTGGGATCCCATCTCTGCACACACCCCACTGCATCAAAAGTGCCTCCCTAGCCAGACCCCCAAGGGCAAGGGTGGGACCTTGTTGGTTTTGGCATCTCTGGTGCCTGGCACAGGCCCTAGCACAGAGTTAATGCCTAGAAGGGGTTTGTTGAGTGAATGCATGTCGGTAATGAGCCCATGCCTTGTCTTCCCATCTCCACCTGGGCCCCTTTGGCACGGAGCACCCGGGGTTCTGGGCGTCATCTCCCTAGGAGCCCTGGCTCCCCTGGGCCTGCCCTTGCCCGCCAAGGAGGGTGCGGCCTTCCTCACGAATGTCTCGAGCTGCCTGGGCCGGGAAGGGGCGAGAGCTGGGAGTCTTGTGGGGCCTCGGCTAGAGGGGCGTGGGCAGGGCAGGGGAGGGTGGTGGGAGGCCCCCAGCCCCTCTGCTCATGCACACATTCCTGATTCTTTACCTGTGTCTGAGTGGCGGCTGGTCAGCCAGGAGGATCGCGTCTGAACTCTGAGGCTGGGCAGGCCCTGGAGCTACCCTGGCCACCCTCTCATTTGCTCGCTCATCCCGTCCTCTGTCACTCCTATGCCCAGGGTGCCCTCAGGTCCCACAGACACGGGACAGGCCCCAGGCATACCTTCCACACTCGCTGATGCTTGCCTCTGTCCCTTCCACGCCTCCAGGCCAGACGGGCAGACATAGTCTCACCTTCAGGCTGGCACACCGTCCTCACCCACCCTGCGTTTCCTTGGCACATGGGAACTTGAATGGCTGTCACACCACCACGAGGTGACAGGACACTCACAGAGCACGCAGGGGCCCATGGACACGTCCCCTCTGGAACCAGCCCCCAGCCCTCGGGAACCAGCCTCACCAGGGGCGCCCGCTGCCTCAGGTCTCTGGGCGATTCCCGTTGGGTGGCAGGTGTTCCCAGCTGCTCGGGCTTGCGCAAGGGTGGTGACACGGCTTGGCCCCTGTGCAGTATGCTCACACCTGTGGGGACCTGCCTGGCTCTGGTGCCAGCATGGTGGCTGCCCCCTCTGCCTGGGGATGCCAGCCTCATGTTCCTGGAGTGTTGGGGAAGCCCAAGGTGGGCACAGGGGCAGGCCCAGGCCCAGACTGTCTCTCCCATTTGGAATCCCAGCTTCAGGCAGTGCACCCTGAGCCTCGACCTTCTCCTCCGTAGATGGGTGTGCTGGCCACTGCCCAGGGCAGGGTGGGAGCACAGGGCCTGGCCTCCAATCAGCCCCACACGGCTCGTCTCCACCACCTGCTGGAGCCGGCGCACACGCCCTTCGCTTCACCCGCTGCACCCCACCCTTGTTACCCTCTGTTTCTGCAGATGCCTCTTCTGGCGGTCACCTGTGGGGGATCCCTCAACGTGCGCTCCCGCGTGCCTGGCTTCCTTGCTCAGTGTGATGAGCTCCAGCCCGTCCCGCGGCAGTGGGTGGCAGTGGGTGGCAGCCTTCCTTCCTTTCTACGGTTTAGTCTCATTCCTCTCACGGCCGTCTGGCTATGGCCCCTTCAGGTGGTTTCTCAGTTTTCTGCATGTGCTTCCATGATGGTTGGGCCTTGCCCGCTTTCCACTGCCTTCTCTTTGCCCATGATTTTATCCTGTGACCTCTCCACCATGCCAGGAGTCAGGAAGGCCAAGTTAGGGGACAACGGATGAACGGGGGAGCTCTGTCCCAGCTGGGATTCTGGAGGCTGGGGGGAGGAGGTGGCTAGTCTCTGGAGGGTGGGGACCACCCTGTCCTTCTCACCCGCTACCAATTTGGAGACTTACACCTCCTTCCTTCTTGTCCTCTCCCCTCGTCTTCTAAGAGCGACGGTCACAGGCAGCATTACGCTAAAACCTGTGCTCACAGAATCTTAATGGATCCTAAAAGAAACAGGGAAGTGGGTATTACGTGCAGTTTCTAGGCAGGGAAACTGAGTCTCAGAGTGTTGAATGACTGCCCCAAGTCATGCAATTGCTAGGACAGCATTTGAAACCAGAGCTCCCCATCAGGCCCTGATGTGCCCCGCTCTTTCCTGCCTAGGCCTCCATCTAGGGATCCCACTTCTGCCCCAAGGCCTCACTGCGGATTCCGTCCAACCCTGTCCAGCCTCTGTGTGCCCAGTTGTGTGTCAAGCCAGAGCTGGGGAGGGTCAGGGAGATACGGCAGCAGGACCTGGCTAAGATTTATTATGTGCCAACCCTGGCATGGGCCCCAGAATCTAGATCTGAACAGGACACTGTCCCTGGAGATGTAAGACAGGTGGCCTGCAAGACCTGGCGAAGGGCAGGGGTGCTGGGGGAGGGGGACCTCAGTCCAGGCGGTGGCGGGGGAGGGGGACTTCCTGGAGCGGCAGCCTTGAGCTGGACCTGGTGGGCTCCGGTGGGTGTTCCTGGCGAGGGAGCAGCATGAGCAGAGGCCCAGAAAAGAGAGAGGGTGAAGAAGGCAGCTGCGTTGTCCAGGGTGATAGATGAGATGTGAGAGCCGGAGAGGGGCAGCACCCTGGAGCACCAGGCAAAGCTGGCCCTGCCTCCATTGGCCATGGGCAGACATTGAGAATTCTAGAAGGAGAGTCAGGTGTACACTGGGAAAACTGCTCTGGAGCAGAGGGGCTGGGCAGGCAGGAATGGGAGATCCAGGTGGGGCAGGGTCCAAGGTGGCAGTGGCAGGTGTTGAGAGTCAAGAAATTCATGCAGGACTGGTCAGAGGTTGGGTAGGGGATCAAGAATTTGAAAAAAAAAAAATCCAGGAAGTGAATCTGAAGGATCAGATGTGTAGGAGCCCAATTTGAGAAGATTCCAGGGTTTGCAAAGTGATTTTCTCCAGGGAACCCCATCTGGATGCCCAAAGCTCACACAGCCACATGCAGGGATCTGCGACAGAACGTGACCATAGGGTTCTGCTGATTGAAAGTTCTAGAAAGGGAAGACAGCAGACCCGTGGTTGCCCGGGCCTGGGGGGGGGGGTTGGCATGAGGAGGGTCAGAGGGAACCTGCAGGGGGGATCAAAATGTGCCATGTCGTGATGTTGGTGGTCGCCTGGGGCTAGGTCCTTGTCGGGACTCCTCTGCTGGACGGTGAGGACCCAGGTGCATCACTCTATGTGAGTTAGGCTCCATCAAGAAAAGGACAGACATCAGCAGCTAAAAGCTGGTAAGACAGCTCTGGAGTGAGGCGAGGGTGGAGTGGACTCCGCTCTGCTCACCACAGAGCAGACCCTGAGCTGCCCTGGGTTCCCAGGGCCCTGAGTGGCGGGTGGGACATCCTTGGCCTCTGTGGCCCCAGCTTGGCCAGAAAGGCAGATGTTTCCAGCCCGGCCTCTTTTCCCCATGTTCCCAGTGTCCCGACCAGCAGCACCCACCTGCCCTGCTCAGGTTGCTGCCTGTCGGGAGGGGTGCCGGGTAGCCCCCTCCTGCAAATCCTGAATTAATGAATTCCAGCAATCTGCTCCCTGTGAACGGCTTCTTTTGGGGGGTTTTGGTGAGAAGGATGGGGATTAGGGCCTGGCGGGAGGGGCGTCTCCTCCCTGGGGGGCTCAGTTTTCACCCTGGGAGAAATCTGAACTGGCCCCCGGGCCCCCACTCTCGCTTCCCCTTTGCAACAATCCCTGGTTCTTACAAGAGGCATTATCTGCCTAATCCCTGCCCGCCCTGGCTGGCTCCTGGGGTCCAGGAGTGCACGGGGCCTGTGCTACTCCCTGCCCCGGGTGCCCAGGGCATCCCTCTGCAAGCCAAAGTCTGCACCATGGGGAGAGGTGAAAATGGTGAACAATGGTCCCCTGCCCAGCACTGCCCTTCACAGGCACGTGCACACACACATGCACACGCAGGCACACATGTGTGTACATGCACACGCAGGCACACGCAGACACACATGCATGCACACACACGCACAAGTACACACAAGCACACGTGCATGTACATGCACACACAAGGCACACAGAGACATACATGCACACGCACACACACATACACGAACACACACACATGCATATGCACACATCCATATGCAGACACAAGGCTCACATGCAAACACACATGAACGCACATGCACACACACGCATATGCACACACACTCACACTTGCTCTTACAGGTGCACACCCAAGTGGGGTTTCTTGGGGTCCACTGATGTGAATAGCAGGTAGCTTCTCCAGCTGGCCCGAGTGGCTGGAGTTGGCAGGGCCGGGAGAAGAGGCTGAGGGGGTCTCAAGGGGATGGCCAGGCTTCTAAAGTTCAGGAGGGACACTGAGGACTGGCCATCATCGTCACTGAGTGCCCAGTCATTGCTTCTATCTTGTCTAGCAGTCCTGGAAGACCCCAGGAACTCCCAGCACCCTGGCCACAGCCATGGGGATCTCATGTCCAGGCTGAGACCAGCTCGCTTTGGGCCTTTCCTGGGGTGAAAAGCTGTGGTCAGAGGTGGCCGGGCTCTCTCAGGCAGGATGCTGGGGCCATCAGGGTGCAGGGAAGCAAGGAAGGAACGGCAGTGGCTGGCAGGGCAGGCGGGAATGGCCCACACCCAGGGCACACAAAGGGGCCATGTGTCCTTGGTGGGCAGCGAGGGCGGGCCGGGCGTTGCTGGAGGACGGGGATTTGGCTTCAGAGTGGCTTTATTATGTTTCCTTTTTAATTACAATGGTCCGGGCTCCTACAAGGGCAGCTGTTGTCCCCGGGCTTAGGAGAGGGAGGGAGGGAGGCAGGGCCGGCCAGTCTGGGGCTGGCAAAGGCAGCGCTCATAACCCCCTGGGAAGGGAGGTGTGGGGACAGGAGAGAGGGGACAGTTCAGTAGCCTGGTTAGGGCCAGATGCAGCTCCCTGTCCTGATGGGGCCCTCTGTCATTGTGGTGGTTTCCAGGAAGGTGGGGTTTGCACTGCACCTGCTGGCACCTAGTGGGCTCGCAGGAAATGTGTGTGTCCTGGATGAGAATCGAGGCAGGGAGAGCGGGGTGAGGAGGCAGGCGAGGAAGGAGGCGCTCCAGGCCACAGACGCCGGTTCCGAGCTTGTGCTGCTTGTAGCGTGCTGTGTCACCTGTCCCAATGTGCTTTTGCTATTTTGTTTTGAAAAAGCAAATAAGATCTTCAGAGGAAAAGGTGGTGAAATAAATAACTCCTATCACTATTACAACAAACTACACGTAAGATTTTTAAAATTAAACTCATTTTTTTTCTTCCCCCGCCCAAAAAGCGCGTGAAACTTGGTGTGATGTAATTCCAAACTCAGGAGGCTGAGGCAGGAGGATCACAAGTTCAAGGCCAGCCTGGGCAACTTAGCAAGGCCCAGTCTCAAAATCAAATAGTCTTTTGAAAAGGGTTGGGGGTATGGCTCAGAGGTGGAGCCCTTGAAGCAGAAAGCCCTGGTTCCATCCCCAGTGCCACTAAATAGAAAGAGAGAAAGAAGGGAGGGAATGGAGGGAGGGAGGGAAGGAGGGGAGGGAGGAAGATTTGAATTCAGACAGTCACCTCCCCTGCCCCCCGCTGGGGCTTCCTCATCTGCACCTTCCTGGGGCTTTTGAGAGGACTCCAGATGTCAGGTGCATGATGCGACTGGGATCCTGGAGCAGCTGAGGAAGGAGTCTCAGACCCTTACAGCCCCCACCCTCTGCAGACACCAGCACCCCTGAAGCTCCCATTCCTGCGAGGCGGGCGTGCCCCGAGGTGGCGTTGTCCACCGCAGCCTCCCACCGGCTCTGCAGGCCCCGGGTGAGAAGCCAACCTGTCCTGTCGCCTTCAGCTGAGGATAGGACTCCTGGGTGGCCCCGCCCTTGGTCCCTGGCTTCTGCAGCCCCTTTGGCCGGGTTCCTCTGAGTTGCACTGCTGAGCCCTGGTGACATGGGGGGCTGTTGGACTGAGCCAGCTGGGACCTTGAAACGGAGATCTGTTCTGCTCCTGGAGCCCAGGGTGGGGGAGGGTGGCAGATTTGCTGGTCCCACCTCTAATCCAGAGGTGGGCTCTGCTCTCCTCACAGAGCTCTTCTTGGACCCTAGATAAAACCGCACACCCTGTTCTCATGGCTCCTGGCGCCCACTGGCAGGCAGCACTTGGACTACCAACACAGGCTCTGGAAGCTGACCACGAGGGACAGACACTGCTGACCCCTGGAAAGCAGACTTCTTGAAGAGGACTTTGCTCTGTTCACTGCTGGCACAGCCTCTGGGAGAGGCAGAACACTTCCTCATTTTACAGATGGAAAAACTGAGGTTCAGAAAGGGCCATTGACTCTCCCAAGACCACACAGCAGGTCCCTGGCTGAACCCTCGGCTCCTGCCCCTCCCCCGCCCCGGAAGCTCCTTCCACCCTCCTGTCCCCACAGCCTCCAGAACAGGCTGTGTCCTCCAGGAGGCTGTGATTTAAGGCTCGGCCCAAGTGCTGACGTGCAAGGGGGGAGCAGAAGGGGCAGCCGGAGAGGCAGGAGCTTCCCGTCCTGCCAGGTGCCCCATCTGGATAGCAAGGCTGCAACCTGATCTGAGGCCCAAGGGCTGGGCTATTTCGGGGGTGGCACCAGAGGCCCAGGCACCCTGGCTGGGGGAAGGGGTGTCTCTTGACGCTGCCATGCCTTGGGACATACGCCCTGTCCCAGGAGACAGTTCCAGAGGGCTGAGTGAGGGTGGACAGGGAAGCCTGACCTGGCACTTTAGTAGGCAGGGCTGAGGTCCTACAGGACATCTTGCTCCAGGGACTGGAGGCTTCAAAGTCACAGGCATAGACAGAGGGATCACATACTATTAGGGTCCTTGTCCCAGCCCTGCCCCCATCTTACTGTGTGACCTTGGGTAAGTCACTCTCCCTCTCTGGGCTTCACTTTCCTTACTTATATCACTTGAGACTTCAGCTCTTACCTAGTTCTGGGCTTCCATCATCTTGGCCAAAAAGGAAATAATCCTTGCCCTCTAAGATTTTAGCAGCAGAGGACATGGTTCAAGCCTTCTAGGATCAAGGGAAAGGTTCTAACTTTCTAGGGCCCTACAAATAAACATTTGTGCTTTTACTATCATTAGGGTGGTGCAGAGGCATCACTGCCCAGAGCACAGCTCACAGGAGTGGGGGGCCGGGGGTGGGGGGAGACGATGGGTGGATCAGCAGTAGCCACTCTGGGCACAGGTGGGTCCTTGGGCTGGCCCACTGTGGTCCTGAGCCAGAGCCAGGCGAGCAGGCCCCACCCGGCCACTGCTGGGCTCGGGAGCCCCTGAGGACAGCTGGGCCCCGCCCTGCCCACAGCCTCCAGTGGCGCTTGCTGGCCGCCTTCCTGGCTTGGCCTGGGACCTGGGGACAGGCTTCCTCGTGAACGAGCTCTCCCGAGCTCTGCTGAGCCAGGGCTTCTGGGGAGATGGTGAGGCCGGGTGGGGGCAGGTGGGAGACAGCTCCAGCGATCTGCCTACCCACATCCCTGGCCAGGGACACAGGCTGCTTCTACAGCCCAGCTGCTCCATCGTAAGCTGGAGACAGGGCTGCTCCGGCAGAACGCTCCTTCTCAACCCTGGTGGCCATGGTGGTCACCAGCGCAGACATGGTGCTGGCTAGCAGGGCACAGCCCCTGTGGGAGGAGGGAGGGCTCTCCAGGGACAAACCTGGGACCTCTCTCAGCGGCAGGTCCCTCAGCTCCAGAGTTTGTAGAAAAGACCCCCCACCCCCGCCAGTCAATGTAGAGTTGAATCAGGCTGGAGCGGTGGCTCAGCGGTTATGGCGCTTGCCTGGCATGAGCAAGGATGTAGGTTTGAACCTCTGCACCACGTATACAATGAAGTCTCAGAGCAATGAAAGCCACATGAAAAAGTAAATAAAAGTGATTCTCTCTGTCTTTTTCTCACTGTCCCTCTCCCTTAAAAAAAAAAAAAGTTAGATTGGGGTCAAACACAGGAAGAGGGTCGAAGGTGCAATATTCCACACAATTCTGTGCACAGTAGGGCAGCAAGGTCCGGGCAGACTCTGCCCTTCCTTAAGCCGTGCCGAGGCCCTGGGAGGTGGGGGCTTGTGAGTCCCTAGAACGTCTGGGGCCCCAGCAGTTCGGGTGTGTGCGCACATGCAGGGTCTGTCTCAAGATCAAGCCTCGACTCTCTGCCACCTGTAAGTCATGTGTATAAATTTCACTTGTTTTGCTTCAGAAAGTGCTTGGTACAACTACAAAAAATATTTATAATTCAAAAAGATCATATTAGAAACGTTTAAAATCAGAAGCTGCCGTGCCTGCGCGCTACTGGCATAGTTCTCAAAAAGCCCATGTGGGCCTTTTGGAACATCTGGGTCAGTCTCCCCAGTGCTGGGGACAGCGCCTTAGCCACCAGCAAGTTGCTCCACGGCCCCGAGTCTCAGTTTCCACATCTGGAAGCTGGGGAGGGTGGTTCTGGCCTCACTGCTGTGCTGTGTGTGGGGCTCAAAGGACCCAGTGTCGGCAAAGGGCTTGTTCTGGCACTTGGAAAGAGGACGATGTCCCAGCCCAAGGCAAGGGGCCAAGGAGCTGCTTCTGGTCTATTCGTGCTTGGTTGGCCCTGGGGATGATGGGCAGGTGGGAGTCTGTGGGGACAGGGCAAGATGGGCTGCCAGGCTGTGGGCATCTGGTGGGCTTGGGGGCTGTGGGAGGTGCCTGCAGGTGGGAGGATTAGAGGAGAGAAGGGGTGTGGAGACAGAAGTGGAAGGGAAAGAGGAGGAGGAAGGGGACAAGAAATCTCAGAACACCACGTCCTCTTAAATCCCTTCCAGATCCTATGGGGAGGCTCATGGGTGACGCCCACTTTGCAGATGTGAAAAGAGACCTTCCAGGGCTCTCTGGCGATCATTCATGCCAGTCACAGCCGGGAAGAGGACAGGACTGAGCGGCTTGGTCCACTGTTAGCTCGTGGGATGTTGGGGTTCATTACACATATTGGACCAATGCCCCCCGAAAAGATAAAATAAACATCTAAAATAATAATTGGAGGAAGAGGGTGATACGGCCGGGGAGCTGTGGTGGGCAGCGCGAAGCATGCAGCCGGGACAGAGCTGGGGCTGGGATCCTGACTCCACACGGAGCCCCGCTCCTTCTCCCGGGCTGGACTAGGGGCCCCTTCTCGGGGAGGGCTCCCCCCAGCAGCCCCCTCCGTGGATTTTATTGGATCCTTAATGGGCTTTCCGAGACCTGGCACCTGCCTCCTTCTGTTCTAATAAAAGGCGGATGCCCTGGGGGCCGGACGGGGTGGCGTGGAGGGGCCCTGCCTCGTGGCCACACTGGGGGACACATTCCTGGGACTTGACTCACAGGGAAACGTCTTCATGTCTCCTCAGCGCTTTCAGGCCCTGCAGCTGTGGTCACATTCCTCCTCCAGTCCCCTCCCTCCGGCCGGAGCTGCAGCTAAGGGTGACCCATCCTGGGCAGGGGAGACTGAGGCCCGGAGGAGGGCTGAGCTGGGGGTGACATCAAGCAGGGTGATTAGCCTCTCAGGGGACATTTGGCACTCTGGCAGTGTGGTGTGCCCTGGTATGCTACTGGCATGGAGAGGGTGGAGGCCACTGTGCTGGGGAAGTGGCAGGCGGGTCACAGGGTCCTCCATGTGGAATGGGGTCCACATCCGTCCACAAGCTTTCCCTATACCTCTCGCTGCTGTTGGGCCCTGACACTGGGGACCCTGAGATGACCCAGTTTCCAATCCTGGTGCCCAGGAAATGCTCCAACTCTGGGGTCGGGAGAGACAGGCAAGGACCTATTGGGTCTGGATCATTACAGCAGAGGAACTTGGAGAGGGCCGAGCAGGGGACCTGCCCTGTGCTCAGGGGCCCGTGACACTGGTGCACTACACGAGGCGTCCTCAGTCCCAGCTCCGACCCTCTGGGAAACACACAAGGGCTGATATGCGTCACAGGGCCTTGGTTTTATCCTCTGCTCAGTGCTTTGGACTCGGTTCCTTGGCAGTGTGCTGGGGAGTGAGCGGGGTGCTCCCATGCGGGGCTGAGCGAGCCCCCGCCGAAACGGGCCTGACCTCTGTTTTCGTGAAACATCGCTGGCACCGGCCCACGTCCACTCTCCTATGTTGTCCATGTACATCTGCAGTCCAGCACCTGCGGCCCAGACTGGCCCGAGAATCCCCAAATGTTTTCTGTTTGGCCCTCACAGGTCACATCTGCTGAGCCCCGCACTAGTGGGTGGACTTCAGGCTGACGTCCTTGGCCGGCTGGGCCCTGGTGGAGGGGCATTTATGTGGGCAGGGGCAAGGGCGTGTTTTAAACTCGGAGTGTTCACATCTGCCTCAGTTTCCCCAGTGTAAGTGGAGATGGCTATATCTGCCTGGCAGGGCCATGCTGAGGCCCAGCGTGGTGGGTAAGAAGAGAAAGTCTCGTGCCCGGGCCAGGCCGGCTGAGCCGGGTTATTTATGGGTTTCCGCCGGGAGGGGGGCTGCGGGCCTCAGGCCGTGTCTGACCTGAATTTTTACACTTACAGGAAATCAGAGCCGTCAGAAGCAGGTGCGCTGGTGATCCAACCCTCGGGTGGCCGGGAGGGTGATGTGGCTGAGGGACCGGGGAAGGGGGGCCGGCTGGGGCTGGGGCAGGAGGAGGGGCCGCCCAGGGGGGACAGGGCTCCTGTCCACCTTCCTGCAATCGAGGAAAAATAGTAGTAACGACCGCTGCCGTGTACTCGGCTCTTGAGCTGGGCTCTGCCTCGGTTTGCTCCACGTGCATGTTGAGAGGATTGCTCCCTCCATTTTACAGATGGGGAAACTGAGGCCCAAGGCCGTTCACTCACTTGGCAGTTGAGGAAGGATCGTGTAATTCCAAAGCTCGTATCCTTTTATGAGTGCCAGCTGTACCAGCCACCACTGGGCAATGAGGGGGTCTCAGGGAGATCTCCAGACCGTCCTGTGGGTGGGCAGTTGCCTACCAAGGTGGCAGTGGGTGTCCTGGAGGTCGGTGGTGGGGCAGGTCCCAGCTGGGGTGGGAGGATAGGTGACCGCATCTGTGAGTAACCGCGTGGCTTCCGGAGAGATGGCGGGGCCTGGATGGTGGGGTCTGACCTGAGGCCGACGGGGTCCAGGTGCCCCGCTGGCTTACATAAATACACATCGGGGGGGGGGCAACGCGTGTGGGACATCGCGAGTGCGTAAGCGGATGGGTGTGATCACAGGGGAGGACACGCCTGTCCCTGGTGAGGCCACAAATGTGTTCCATTTTGGAGATCTTTTCGAGAAAGAACACACAATCACAGACACTAAGCATCGTTAGGAGAAACGAAGCCACAGCAAATCCCAGCTGACTAACATGACAAAAATGTGGCCAGGTCCACAACAGCACCGCCATGTCTTCATTGATTAATTCCCCGGTAAACCTCTCGGCCCCGCTTTCCACGTTTCCACGCCTCTCTTCGGCGTTGTTTGTACTGTGAACAGGTCGCCGTGGCCTTGGGGGGAGCCCGTGTGAGTTCACGGGGCGACTGAGGCTCACGTGTGTGTGTGCGCACGCGCGTGTAGTGCAGTTGCGTGGGGCTGTGTTTCACAAACGTGCCCGGAAGGAGAGGGAGAGTTTGCCCACCAACTAGAAGAGACTTGGGCGTGTGTGGGGCACACACGTGGGTTTGGAGCATGCACAGTCGTGTGAACACACGTGTGCATTCGTGTCCGAGGAAGGCGTCTTCCCCTGGGCATTCTGGTTTTGGGGAGACTGTTCCTCCACCCCCACCCCACAGCCGCCCCGAGGCTCATGGGCGCAGACACCGGTGGCATCCAGGCCAGGCCTTGTGGGGACAGGCTTGGTGTGTGGAATTCACAGCTTCCTTCCCTGCCCGCCTCCCTTCCTCCCTGCAGGAGATGCTGGTAATTCAATCCCAGGAGAAGTCCAGCGTCCTGCGCAGAGGCTGGCAGCGACAGGCCGGCCCCGGGGGCGTTGTGCGTCTTCCTTATACAAGTGGGGAAACTGAGGCCCAGGCAGCGAGGGGGTGTTTGAAAAACTTAGTAGGATCAGGTTGGTGCCGAATTCAGATCTCCTGGCCAGTGGTTCCGATTCAACTGGCAATGTTTTAGACATTTGCTATGGACCAACATGGGTGGAAGGTAGTTGGAGGGAGAGAATCATCCCCACCTGAAGCAGCTTCTAGAAAAGTAGAGGAATGTGAGGGGTCCTGGGCAAGGGGGGAGCAGCTGCAGATGGGGCTGGGCTGTGGACGGCCCAGCTGCTGGCCCAGGGAGCTGGGGAGGGGGCGGCAATGAGGCTGGCACAGAACCTGGTAGCTGTGGGACCCAGGGCTGCGTGGCCCAAGGCCACCGAGGAACCTGTGCCCCTTCTGGGGAGGGGCTGGGGCTCATGCAGGAGGGCCGGGCTGCCAGGGTGGGGGCCGTGTCAGCTCTGGCCTTTCTCAGCCCCTTGCCTGTGGCTTTCCCCTAACAATCCCCACGGCACCCAGGAGAGGCTCTGGCCTCTGGCAGCTGCCTTCCTGCCCGGCTGGGAGGCGGGCACATCAGGGCAACCTGAAAAGGTGACAGGGCTGGGTGGCAGTCAAGGACAGGCACGCCACAGAGCCTGGCTACCTGGGCTCCAGCGCTGTGCCCCGTGGCTGGCACATAACCTCTCTGGGCCCCAGACTCCTCATCAACCGGATGCTAATGGGACCACCTTAGGGGCTCTGAGACTAATGGGTGACAGCCCTGGTGCCTGGCATGCTGCGGCTCCGCATGGGATGGCCGATGCTCACCGTCCCCAGGGTAGGAGCTCAGGACCTTCCTTGGTCCTCACAGGGGCCCCTTGGAGAGGTGGGGCTTCCCAGGAGGGGAGGCACCTGCCTGAACTCACACAGTCTGGAGGGGCAGAGATGGGGTCTGAACCAGATGTGACACTTCATGTGGCTGTCACCTCCGTTCCTGGGGCGTCCTCACTGTTCCTCAAACAGCTGTCACTGCGGATGAGGAGCGAGCAGGAAGGGCAGGGCCTCACCAGGGACGGGGTTTCACAGGGAGCCCAGGTGCAGGGCTCCAGTTAGCTGCCCCTCTTCTCTGAGCCAGGGCAAAGCTTGGCGCCCCTCGCTTACCCCCTGCGCCCAGGGGTCCTCGGGAGGCCTGGAGCTTCTGTCAAGGTGAAGGTGGGCGCGTGAAGTCCGCAAGAGGCCAGGCTCAAATTCTACCCCACAGGACAGTCCCAAAGGCCAGAGTGAGCTGCTCAGCCCTCCAGACAGGCCCTGCTCTGGGCTCTGGGCTCTGGCACCTTCCAGGGCACCACCAGCCCCCTTTGCTCTCTGGCTGCTGCTGGCTTCCACCACGGAGAGGGTAGGAAATGTGTTCCTAGCCCCTCACTGCTGAGTCACCAGGTCACCCCTCTGTGCCTCTTGCTTAGCCTCTCTGGGGTGCTCAGCCCCTGGTGTGGCTCACGGCTCCTGGCTTCTCTTGGCTCTGCCTCAGTCTGCCAGGCCCTGCTGGGTGATCTGAGTGGGGTGCAGGTCCCCTGAACCCAGATGTACTTCCCTGCCCTGTCCCTGGCCCTCCTCTTAGCTGGGTTGAGGAATGTCACTTTCAAGTTCTCAGGGAGGAGAGACCCAGAGTCATTTCAACAAACACCAAACTCAACAGCCGCAGTGTTAAACAAACAAGACGTGGCTGGCTGCAGAGGCTTCTCCCGTCTGAGGCGCCTGCTCTGCCCCTCTGCAGCTCTCTGGGGTTTTCTGGGCCTGCTAAGAGGCTGACTCAGTGTCTTCCCCCAGCAGCTGAATCTTGGATTCTCTGCTGCTTTCCCCTGAGGTGGAGGCACAGTGAGGATAGTTCTTTTATGCAGTCAGGAAGTTCTTCCCACATCCGACCACCTCCTCTCCTGCTTTCCGTCTATTTAGTGAGGTTCCTTTCAGCCAACCTCAACCACCCCCAACCACTTCTAAGGTACAAACAGGCTGGCTGCTGAGAAGAGACTGTAGTGGGCAAGGGCGGAAGAAGGGGACAGCCAGGACGCTTCCAAAATAGTCATGGTGGCCTGAACAGAGGGGCAGCCATTAAGGTGGAGAGAACTGACCGGGTTCCAGAAGTCCTGCTCCCACCCCATGCAGGAAACACCACAGGATTCCTTGGAACTGAGGCTCTTGAACTTGGGCTCTGACGCTTTGCCTCCTGCCCCTGGGGCCGGCGCATCCGAGATGCCCCCAGGGCAGGTGGGCCACCGAGAACCAGGGCAGGGCTGCTGTGTGTCCGGCCCTATGCACTGGCAATATCCCTCTGGGCGGGCAGCACGCTGCAGGGCTCGGCTCCCGGGCTGCCAACTCCTTCTGTGCCATGGGTCACTGTGAGAGACCTGCCCATCGTTCCTCGGTGGCCTCGTTCCCTGCGGGGTCTCAGCGAGCAAAGTTCCTGGCCGGCAGAGCTTCGGTAGTGACCGAAATCCTAGCCTGCTCCGGGCACGGTCACCCGTGGAGTCTTCTCCCACCTGAGCAGCTGGGGGGCCCCTGGTGCCATGCGTCTAGGAGGCAGGCGCATCAGGACCCGGAGGCAGAGCTGGGATTTGGACCCAGGCTTTTCTGACCCCCCAGCCCTGGCCCGGTCCTCTCTGGGTGAGCACCCACCCCCTTCTCGCCTCCTGCCAAGCAGAGAGTCAGACTGGGGTTCCAAGACCTTTCTGCTCATCCACAGATAAATATTTGTTTCTCCCAGTGTAAATACCCCTTAGTGTTTAATGAGGCGATCCCGGGCCATTTCCTGGCACGGCTCAGTGCCTAGAAGTCTCTTTCACTCTGGAAGGAACAGGCCTAGAAGGAGAGCCACTAATGAGGGACTCAGGATCTCCCAGCAATTCCCCCCATTTACAGACGAGGAAACTATAGCTCAGAGAGGGCAATTGACCCATCCAAGGTCACACAGCCAGAATTCAAACCCAGTCGGTCCATTTCTTGTCTCTAGACTCTGCCATTCCTCTCTGCACCCTCTTGTCATTTCCTGGACACTTTGTTGGTCCTCCAGGCCAGCTGTGCTGTGAGCACACAAAGTCTGCCCTTCCCCTCTTGGCATCACTGATCAGTGTGGGACTCACAGCCCCCCGGGCATGGACCCCCTCCTGCCATCCCCACTTGGAGTGATACTTTAATAAATTATGCTTTTATGTTATTACACGTGGAGCTATAAAAGCAGAGTTCGCAGCAGGGCTGAGGTAAGGCGTCCACGACTTTGCAATTTCCTGGTCTGCCCTGGCTCTGCTCCGCGCCGTGAATTTTTCATTAATGTGCGCAGGTGACGCCACGGGGGCAGCCGCGGGCCAGGTATGCTCCCACGGCGGCTCGGCCCCCTCCTGGACCTCGCCGGGCTGCACTGGGACGGTGCAGGGGTTCATACCAACCCTGAGTAGAAATAACACTGCTGGGGGCCCGGGAGCAGATCAAGCTCGGATTCGAAAGCCGAGATCAGCGGCCGATGGCATCCGAGGGAAGGGGCGTGTGCTGGCCGGCACCTGGCCTCTGCTGGCCCCTGGGCCCAGCGTTGACAGGCACGGGCGCCTTGCTCCCAAGGAAGCTGCATGCGTGGCCTTAGGTGCCCTGTTTGGCAGCCAGGGAGAGCGGGGCTCTGCTAATGGGTGGCAGCATCGGGCTGGAACCTGGGCTGGTCAAATTCTCAACCCTCAGCCATTTCTCTCCCGTTCTCCCCCAAAGCTGTGGTTCCAGAGTCAACGGGCGCCTTGAGCAGAGAAAAGAAAACCAAAAGCTAAACTAAGGCGCCAGAGAGCCGGCAGGGAAGGAGGCTTTCGGGTCTGCAGAGCTGCTGCAAGCGGCAGTGTCCCTGTTCCCACCTGCGGAATGCGGGAAGAGGGCCCGTCCGGCTGCCCTGAGCATGGGCTTCGGGACGCAGCTGCTGCTTGCTATCCGTCTGGTTCCCACCCGTGCCCAGGGGGCACCTGGCAGTCATCACTGGAGCACAGGAAACAGGCTCACTGCGGTTCTATTGGTCCGTGGATGATTCTAGAAAGTTCCAGAATGTGAAGGGCAGTAAGAAAGCAGGAGGCCTGGACGGGTAACTGGACAACTTGTGTGTGGGTGTTCGTTCATCAAGTGGGTGCAGGGCCTTGTGTGGGGGTCAAATGAGAACACCCCCCCCCTTCCCGGGCCTTGAACCTCTCACAGCCTGGACCTCTTAGGAAATGGTCCCAGGAGCTGAAGACAAAACCCGCTGAAGTAAACAGTCGAGGCCCAAACAGCCCACAGTCTGGGCGAGCGACCTCCTCCTGGGCCGGCTGGCTTCCATGCCATGCCAAAGGCAAACTCCAAGCGACCAGGGTGGCTGGGGCCCTCGCACAGCCCCAGGGAGTTTACGGAGAGCTGGAGCCCAGCAGATGTCCCCTCTCCGACTGGGTGACTCACTTGCCTCCCTGGTGGAGAGAAGGATCCAGCCGGCCCGGCTGGTGGGGAGCTGGCTGCAGGGCAGAGGTCGGGGTAAACACAGAAGTCAAGGAGGGAGGTTGGGACGAGGGTGGGGACAGGGCGGGCAGGACATGTCCGTTCTGCAGAAGGCCAAGGGGGCTGCATGGATGGGTGAGGACACCCCAGCCGGAGGCGTGCAAGGGGGGCAGGAGGGCTGCACCCCAGGCCAAGGCCGGCGCAGACCTCTCCATCACGCTCGCCCAGAGACAGGCGGTTTTCTGGAAGGGGCCAGAGAGCAAATATTTGGGGCTTTGCAGTTCACACTGTCTCTGTTGCAGCTGCTCAGTTTGCCGCTGCAGCATGCAAGCTATGTAGTGAGATAGCTGTGTTCCAATAAAACTTTATTTACACAGAAAGGGGCTGGGTCAGATTTGGCTCATGGCTCCTAGGGAGCCAACCTTATAGAGCCTGTGGTCTGGGGCTCTCGGGTGGGTGTCTGGGTCCCTCCGAACTTGACCTGGCCGCCCAGATGGGTCATTCTGTCATCCCCCCCCCGCCTTCCCATCCACTCACTCACTGGTCTGTGCATCATTTGCTTCATTGTTTCAATAACTCTGATTCAGGCTCTAGCTAATGGGCTTGCTCCTGACTCATTTGCTCACCCACTCGCTTCTGAATTCATCCCCTCATTTCTTCTTTCAGTGATTCGGTGATGCTGGAAGCTATAATAAAGCTGTAAACTGGTTGTGGTGGCACACGCTTATAATTCCAACTACTCAGGAGGCTAAGGCAGGAGGATTGCAAGTTGGAGGCCAGCCTCAGCAACTTAGCAAGACCCTGTCTCTAAATGAATGAATTAATTATTTAAAATGGCTGGGAGTATAGCTCAGTGCCCCTGGGTCCAATCCCCAGTACCAAAAAAAAAAAAAAAAACCAAAAACAAACAAACAAACAAAAAACCAAAAAAACAACAAAAACCAAATTAAATTTAAAAATAAAGAAGCACAAAAAACCCCCTGAGATTGTGTATCTGGAGAGGATCTGACAAAACACAGGAAATGATTCTGGTCTCTGTCACAGTTCTAGGATGAAGATTCAGAGCACTTCTTACTTATTAGTTTACCACCCAAATCCTCCTT